>BPLR01010017.1:0-78776 GCA_021605095.1 Caerostris extrusa
AGTTCAAATACGTTTTTAACTTGTAGTGGATGACATTCGATGTTAATGCAGTTTTTTTTCAAATATTAATTCAGTAATTAAATTTAATTGATTTTAATTTTTTTTTTAAGATTTAAGTTGCATATATCTACCAATAGATGGCACCAGATAAACTTAAAAAATAAATGAAATTTATTTATAAAGGACTTTCTGCAATATAGTGAAAAAAAAAGAAGGGATTGACTTAAATTTTTTTTTTTTTTTTATATATTACTTGTTTCTTCTTTCTTCACATAAAAAATCGTTAAACAGCTTTTTTTTGAGCAGCATCGGTGAACCTCGTATGTATACTGTAAACCACATGACCACCGTGAACCACGTATGTCAATAACAGCCCGCCAATGGATGATGAGACCGGGCAGTGCCTTTGAGTGGATTTTTTTAGTTGTAATTAATCCGCATTTCCGCAATGTATGGGAGTAAATCCAGGAAAAACTCCCAAAAGGAAACGTGATTAACGATGAAAATCACTTACATCAGATATCTTCGTTTCTGAAAGCAACGACTGCACACTTTTGCAAACTATCTAGGCACGTTAGCCTTATGTCACGAGTCTGGCTAAGAAGGCTTCAAAAAATAAAAAAACAAAAACAGGCCAAATGATATACAGCAAACCTTTTACTAAGTTCTATTTTTACAGCAGTCATTCAAAGAGAGACCATCAGCAAGAATGCGAGTTTTGCATCATCAGAGCAAAGATCTCCATGCGTTTAAAAATATTCTAAGAATGTCTTGAACAGCAGTCTTGGCGACGAGGTGTTCCTCAGAATCAATAAAAAGTATCGCTGTTCATGTTTGGTTTTATTTTTTCCCCATAAAAGAAATTTAAACATTACAAATCAATGATAGTGATGGCGAAGAAACTCCACCGATCCGTCGTTTACCATGTAATTCTTGAAACAAGTAATATAAAAAAAAGTCAATTCCTACTTTTTTCCATTATATTGATGATAATTGATTGATGATTTTTTTCATTATATTTTTCATTATATTGATAGATATTTTTTTTCATTATAAATAATTTTCATTAATTTTTTAAGTTTATCTGGCGCCATCTATTGGTAGATATATGCAACTTAAATGTAAAAAAAACTAAAATTAATTAATTAAAGTTAATTAATGAATTAATATTTGAAAAACTGCATTAACATCAAGTGCCACCCACTTAAAAGTTCAAAAAATGTATTTGAACTTGAGTGGATGAATAAAAAGTATTTCATGAACGATTGAAAATTATATATATATAGGAGAGTGTGAGCTAATAGAAGGAATTGAATAAGGGCTTAAGTGTGCAGGCTGAAACGAATTCTCTTTAAAATAGGAACATTAAGAGTTTTGAAATATTTATGCAATGTTTTGCATTTCATTTGTTTTCAATTTCCGAAAGCAAACTCTGAGTTTTGTGTTCGAAAAAGTTTATTTCGAGCCTTAAGCATTAGTATTGGTATTCCCATTTCAAATTAAAATTATGTGTTACAGGTGAAAATTTGACATTTTAGAAATTTTATTGAACTAACTGCATGGATACTTGACTTGTGAAAAGCATGGGCATAAATTATTTAACTTATAGCTATTTAATTTTTTATATATAGCCAAAAGATAAACAAGTTAAAAACAATTAAAGAATTTCAGGCGAGATATTACATTGATTTTAGGAACATGTCAGTATTTGGTTCGATTTGTGTTATAATCAGTGCAAAAGATGGATCAAATGCTTTTTTATTTATCAATTTTTTTATATTCGTTCTTAAAGAAGTGTGTTCATTAACATGTGACACCCCAAACATTATCCAGCCACCACTAAATCTACTTTGTGTTGAGTAATTAATACGCTTTTATTAGTTTCACCTGTATGTTTGTTTGTAACTGACTCTTTGGGCTCGATTTTGCCCTACTTTAAGCGATCCGATTTAATTTAAACGTCGTAGACTTATCAAGGACCGACGACACTAAAATATTTTTATAAGTTTATTACCTCATCATGATTAGGATCGCCAGGATGAGTGATTTTATTTTAACTTATGAAGAGCAATTTAACCCATGTAGAATGAAAGTACCTCTAAGACATTCGAACCTACGTGGGACAGTGGCACAACGGATAACGCGCCTGACTGCGGATCAGGAGATTCCCTGTTCGAATACTGGCTGGCTCGACATATTCGCATTTAGCCTTTGTTTTACTCACAATTAAATTATTGTAAGAACTATATTTCCATCCCCGTACCGGGACCTCATTTAAATATTATAGTTTAAAAACACTAAAAAACACGCTTTTAGAGTTAATCAAACTAAAAAATAAAAAAAATAGTTAACATAAGAATAAAATGACTGACGAGAAATGAACGTCACTGTTCCAAAAGCGTGGGGTGCTCGATATCAATCGTTCTAATTTTTCACTAGTTTCATTCCGAAATACAGAGTTAGTTTAAAAATGTCATACAAAGCAAAAAGTTTGATTAACTCTAAAAGCGTGTTTTTTAGTTTTTTAAACTATAATTTATTTTAAGCATAACTGATGTTGGCTATAAATATCGTAGAGTTGGATAAAAAACACTTACATAGATAAGGAATCCAGTCTCGATCCAGGATATCACGTCATTAACAAAGAATTCGATCTTTTTAATCTGTAATAAAATAGAAACCACTGAATAAAACATTTTTCCTAATATTTCGATATTTGCTACGTAATTAAATTCAAACTGGTTCATGCTATTTTATATTATTCTTTAAAAATAACAATTCTACTAAAAACAGATTCATTTCTTTAGTGCACAACAAGAAATTGCCACATGAAAGTTAACTGAATCATCACTCACGATTTTTTTGTTGAAGATGCGTTGAGGAAATATGTACACTCATAATAAATTTAAATCCGTTAACGATTTGAGATCGTTATACATATTTTATTAATTAATTTATTTATTAAGTAGTTGAGACGCATCTCCATTAAGGCAGCTTTAAATGATGTTATTTATTCATTATCGTAGCACAAGTCTGAATTGTGTTGGCTGTCAACGCATTATTTATTAGCCAAAGTTTATTTCAAGAATTTATTACTGGCTGGGAAAAAAATTTTGGATTTTAAAATGACGCTCTACGAAGTAGACTCAATTGTTATTGAATAATGCATTAAAAAAGCGACTCATCAAAGCATAACGTTTGGGAATAAAAATTCCATGAATAGAAACACTTATTAATTCCCTTTTCTTCTTTGCTACAATAAAAATTGAACTCATAACAAAAGAATTATTTAGTAAATCAATGCATTACAATGAATAAAATTCTTTTGTGAATTTTTTATATTAAATTATTAATTTTTCTTTATATTGTTCCTATATGTAAATGAATAAAACAAAAGATATTTTTGAATGCTTTTTTATATGTATGCCCAGCGGACAAGTTAAAATGTGTTCATACCAATTGTTTGGTTTGTCGCTCTACGGTAATTTTTGCACACTTTGGGGGTAAATAAACTGGGGCCCACCGTTTAACGTGAATTCCGAACTACTCACAAACATCCATATCACCATCAGGATTCGAACCTGAAGCCTGTGGTAACAAAGTGTACCAAAGAATAATAATAAAATAGAGTGCACGTAGGGATTGCAATATCGGACCAAAAGTTCAATACCGATATTCGGTATTTTTTAGATCTTAATACCGGGATACCGGTTTTAATACCGGCAGTAGAAATTTTAGAAAAGAAAGAAAACACAGTTTTTTTTTTCCAGTTTCTATTAGAGAATGTAAATATCACAAAAAACCACTCGAAATGGCAAACCATCTAATGGTGTCATTTTACTTATAATTTCATCCAAATTATCTTTTTTTTTCTAAATAATCTAAAATCCCTGATAACTTGGGCTTAGAAACTGTGCTTAAGTTTGTATCTTCATCGCAATTATATTATTTCCTCTTTAACAAATTTGTATCATGTTTCGTTTTTAAATGTGTATGGAGTCAGCTTGTACTTTCTCCATTCACTTTAATAACTCTTGAACATTTTTTACATTGTGGCACCATATTCTTTTTATCATATAAATAATGAAACCAAACCGAAGTATTATAAACTGATTTTTATGTTCTTTAAAGTTATTCTTATTCATTATTATGGGGTATTATTTATTAGTGCATATATAATAAATGTGAAAAATATTTTGAACTCTAAAGTATGATATGCAAATACACTGTGTGAAACACTGTGAAAATACACTGTGTGTGTTGTACACTCACCAATTTAAAAAAATATCAAAATATTACACACTACTACACAACTACAATCTTGTTTTCACAGATAAGAATTTCTAGTTTTCAGATAACAATTCACAGATAATAATTCTAAATTTCTAGTAAATACCGAAAAAAACGGTATTTAAACTTGTTAATACCGGTACTACAAAATTGTAGAAATGGCTCAAAATACCGGTATTGCAATCCCTAAGTGCACCTAATAAGCCAGTTTGTCAGTGAGCTCGTCGTCGGTTTCCAGTTTGAAATCAAGATGCTCGTCACATGACGGTAGATGCATAAGCGTCAAGATAACACTCCCTTTTGTTTATGCGTACCGCCAGTGGGCAAGTCAAAGCGCGTACGTACCATAAAGTAATAATAAAATAGAACGTACATATCAGCCAATTTGTCAGCAAGCTCGTCACGTGGATTGCTAGTTTGTTGAAGATGTTCGTCACGTGGCGGTATGTCAAGCGTGCGTTTAGTTCTTTTGGCTACTTATCATCATCATCATCATCTTCAATCATCTCATTCATCTATCCATTCATCATCTCATCTACAGCCCAGATTGGGCCAAGGCTTTTCTTTGAAGAGATTTCCATTCATTCCTCTGGGTGACAATGGTCCTTCAATTTTAACCCCTAGTATAGCAGAATCCTTTTCAACTGCGTCTATCCTTCACAACCTGGGTTGCTCTCTTTCTATTTGTCCCTGTGGCTTTGCCGAAACGAGCCTTTTAAGGGTTTAAATCATTCATTCTAAATACATGAGCAGCCCAGTTTAATCTGTTGATCTTAATAAATTTTATAATATCTGGGACTGTATAGCATTTATATATTTCTGCGTTGTATCGTCTTCTCCAGTAATCACTTTCTTTAACACCTCAAAAGAATAGCCCTTAAAATCTTACCCTCAATATACCTAAATGAGCCTCATCAGATCTTGCTAAAGTCCAAGTTTCAGAGCCAATTTTGGGCCCGGCGGTACCATGGATGTTTGTAGTGATTCAAAATCCATTTTAAACCTCAGGTCCTGGATCTAATATTACTAGACCTTTGGAGTAGGACTGACAGCTCTACACAGTAAAAAGAAAACATCTCATGTTTCATCTCTTCTCATCCCTGCCAGTATGGTTTGGTTTGTCGCTCTACGGTCATTTTGTGCACACTTTGGGCTAATTGGACCGGGACTTACAACTTAACGGGGATTCCGAACCCTAACAAACATCCGTGGCACCGCTGGGATTCAAACCTGAAGCCCGTGGTGAACCAGAGCGCTAGAATTGGTTATCAGGCCACTAACCCTGCCAGTAGGCAGACGGTCTTGGCCCATCATGAGGCTGTTGTGCCAATGAAGAAGAAATTAAAGTAACTTAGTTTTTCTTATTCATCAACTAATAATTATCATAAAGTATTTATTTAAAATCTTTATAATATATTGAATTTTTGTATAGCTTTTGTTATTTAGCAACATTTTATTCCAATTTTTTTTGTCACATTACAGATGTCTTTGCCAACAGTAATGGAGAAGCTATCTGTAAATGAAGCACCAAAAAAACTAAAGAATGAAAATGTGGTAAGTACAGAAGTAAACAGCAGACGCAGTGAAATATTAATTACAAAGAATTAAAGCAATGATAAAAAATATTTCAAAACTTTATTTGCTATTAAAGAAGTATAAGCCGCCCATTGAGCTGGAAATCATACATATGTTTCATTTCACATTTATTACTTCTCTTATTTATGTCTTTCCGAAACAGTAGCAGTGCATTATAGAGATTTAAAAAAAAATTTCATGTCATTCGAAATATCCTACCAAGGTGAATCTAAATCTGCAAATTGCAGGTCTCTTAGATTGATATATATTTTTTTATTTTTAATTTACTTTTGCACCAAATTTTTGAATCTCTCTACATTTTTAAATAGTAATGATCTATCTATAAGCGACGATTGGCGACATTATTGGCGATAATTATTGGCGACGAAATAATTCATTTTTGTCCTGTCAACAATGTGAGAATTAATGCATATATGCAATATGCAATTGACTATTCCTACACTCATAAGCTCAAAAGTATCATAAGCATGCGCATCATAATTATGATCAATTAATTATGATTATTAATAAATATGTTGCATGCGCATCATAATTTTGCTAGTAACGCAAGGGTAGCTAATAATGTTATATATTTAACATGTAAGCAGAACTTTTTAATGATGTTTAATTAAAATTGAAAATTTTACTAATAAATAATCAAGTATTGACGTATTTTTCAAGTATTTATATTATATTTATTTGAATTTAAAAAAATGAATATTTAAAAATTAACAGAATGACTGAAATATGTTAATTTATTCAATTTTTAACTTTTAAAGCTTTTATTTGATACTAAATTCTGATTAAAAAAATACGAGGTTAAAATGAACGTGCAGATTTTATATTTTTATTTACAATGAATACAACAATGGTGGTTGTACATATGACACATCAATGGATAAAAAAGTGAAAAGCTGCTTTATGCATTAAACGTGAGTGTCAATCATAATGCGACAAACGAAGAATAGGTACGTCTTCTCATTCATTTGAATAACCCTGTAACATAAACTTGTGCTTCCTTTTTCTTTGGAATTTATTTTTAAACATTAAATGGTGAAATGTTACTTAAAATTCATAAAATAACATTTTAATTTTAATGGAATTTAGGTTTCAGATATAGTTTCTATTTTAAAGAAAGTATCATGCTTAATTTTTATAGCTTTTGGAAAAACAATTAATATTATAGATGAAAAAACGTCTATAAGAAGTATTAGCGAAATTTGTTTAAATAATGAG
This sequence comes from Caerostris extrusa, assembly GCA_021605095.1. Lineage (NCBI taxonomy): Eukaryota > Metazoa > Arthropoda > Arachnida > Araneae > Araneidae > Caerostris > Caerostris extrusa. Next base: position 7,102 of record BPLR01010017.1, read on the forward strand.
AATTATAATAGGTCATATTTATATTACTATACTAGTTAGTATGGCAAACTTATTTCTTTATATAATAATTTATTAATTTCAAACAAATCGCCAAATTTACGCCAATACTAAGCTTTTTTTTTTTACTAACCCTATACTTCTTTACTAACGGAATTCCTAAGAGGCAGCGTGACTGCGGCCGAATGTTTTGAAAAAGAGCATGGACGTTTCTTGAGACAACCATTACTGGAAACGAGACCTGGGTGTGCTCTTACGACCGGAGACAAAGATGCAGTCATCAGAATAGCACACAACCTTCGTTCCTCGATCAAAGAAATCACATCATGCCAAATCCAAAAACAAAAGTGATGCTCATTGCGTTTTCGACAACGTAGGTGTGGTGCACCATGAATTTGTACCAGCTAGACAAGCTTTTAACGGCCCTTCTTTATACGAAAAGACTGAGAGGGGACTTCTTTGTTTTGAAAAGACTGAGAGAGACAATCCGAAGAAAATGTCTCTCCAAATGACAAGGAGGATGGTCACTTCATCACGACAATCCCCACATCGATTGTTGTGCAGACATTTTTTTTCTAATGCAGCTGGCAAACACTTGGACAGCTTGGTCTTGGATGCCTTAAGGCAAACGCTGCACAGATGTTACTCACTTTGCATTACCCAGGGGGCGCGTCTAACTTGAAGATAAGCCACGGACGCTGAGTAACAATGTTCCCGCGACGCTCTACGATCATATTAGACTGGGATTTACGGTCTAATATGATCGTACGGTCTAATATGACGGTCTTTTTCCTTTTAACGATAAGCAGACAACAAGAATTTAACTACCGTCGTATGCTATTTTTACACTCCTGTTTTTTGTTTATAGAGATACAATAGTTTACAAAATTCTTTTTAAGGATTATAATAGTTACATTTTCCTTTACAATATTTTGCATTTAGTGTGTCTTATAAAATAGTGTAAAGGAAAGTTTTTTTGTTCCAATGCAGCTGGCAAACATTTACACAGCTTGGTCTTGGATGCCTTAAGGCAAACGCTGCACAAACGTTACTCACTTTGCATTACCCAGGGGCGCGTGTAACTTTTAAGATACGGACGCGGAGTAACAATGCCCCCGCAACGCTCCCGCCAGTAAGGACCGGGACCAACGGTTTAAAGTGGATTCGAACCACTACAAACATTCATGGCACCGCCGGGACTCGAACCCGAAACCTGTGGTACCCAACGCCAGAGCGCTAGCCAATCGGCCATTCATGCCCGTGTAAGGAAAGTAAATTTGTATTTCAAACCTTAAATGCGGTTAAGTTGTTCAATAGTAGTTTTAATTGTTAATAAACTTAAAAAACATTTAAGGTTTTTAATAATATACATTTAAGGTTGCATTTAAGTTTACCTTATGTTAGACCTTAAATGTTTACATACATTTGAGGTTTTAAGGTAATAATTTAATTTTTTACATTAAATTATTTTGAAGTTATTTAGTGTAAAAATTAACATGGCACGTGGAAGTCACGAAAGATTTTTCACATTATTCAAGCTAGTACATCCGCTTTTAAATTTATCACATGTTTGATCAGAGAGTGAATTTTGCGGTGGGGAAAATTTAATTAATAGAGCATTTATATAAGAGCAAAATGATTACATTTTCTATCAAAATGTTTCTGTATTTGATTACATTTTTATTTTTATTTGATTACCTTTTTTAAAGATGTATTTCATTACCTTTTAATTACGATGTGTTTGATTACCTTTTTAATTATGATGTATTGATGACTTTATTTTTACCTTTTTTTGATTTTTACAGAATTCAAGTTTCAATCTAATATCATGGAGAGGAATCAACATAAGCATCTACAAGCCCTTATCCCTCTGAAAATCGCAATTATCATCTGGTTTTCAGGTATCGCTTAACTATGTTTACTTGAGCTTTTAAATACTTGTTGTTATCTCACTTGGTAGACAGCAACATCTAGACCAAGTTCACGAACCCATGGCTCATGAAATTAGGAAAAGGAGGGGCAGCTTCTGTTGTGATGGAGCACCCGTAGGTAGAAGCCTGACCTGTCTCCTTAACACTGACTTTTTACGGAATAGGATTGTCAGTCCTACTCCCAACAGTCATATTAGACCGGAATCTACCGCTTAAAGTGGATTCCGAACCTCTGCAAACATCCATAGAACCCGAAACCTGTGGCACAGAGCGCTACTCATTCGGCCACCAGGCCACTTTTAAATACATTCTTCTTATTTTTTTCTTTCTAATGCAGCTGGCAAACACTTAGATAGCTTGGTCTTGCATGCCTTAAGGCAAGCGCTGCACAGACGTTACTCACTTTGCATTACCCAGGGGGCGCGTGTAACTTGAAGATAAGCCACGGACGCGGAGTAACAATGTCCCCTGCAACGCTCTACGATCATATGAGACCGGGACCTACGGTTTAAAGGGGATTCGAACCACTACAAACACCCATAGCACCAACGACCGAACCCGAAACCTGTAGTACCGAGCGCTAGCTAGCCACTCGGCCATTCAGGCCCTACTTTCTTATTATTGCAGCGCTCTTATTTAAACAGCGCCAAGATTATCAGTTGGAGGTCTCATAATGGATGGATTATAAAGGACAGTGGCAAGGAGTGACGATCGTTTGACGTCATATGTTAAAAATCAGGAGGCGTAATAAAAAACAAACATTTTTTTTATTATGGCAGTTGTGTTAAAAAGTTTGTAAATACTTTTGTATTGCTTCGAATTGATAAGGTTTTCTTCATGATATTTTATTTCTTTATTTGAATATATAATATAAATGATGGTTGATAAAGAATCAGCCTTTGTTGCTGAATAATTATTTCATATTTCATTTAATCCTACAGCTGATATTTGATCATCGTCTTGACATGCAATTATCTAGCAGTAGATCTAATAGTGGGGTTTAAGGACCGAGTGACTAGACCTTGGTGTCACAGGTTTCGGATTCCAGTTCCTGGTGGTGTCATGATGTTTGTAGGGGTTCGGAATCCCCCTCTAAACCGTAGATCCTGGTCTAATACACCTGCAGAGCATAGGGCTGATAACCCTAACTTGTAAAAAAGAAATCATCTTCTGTTTTGAAACCTGCCATTACGCAGACGGCTTTGGCCTTGATCTGTTGCGCCAATGAAGAAGATCTGGTAGTTAACACATGCAAAGCTTTTGCTTCCATAGATTAGATTGATCCAGTAGTAACAAGATATAAAACATATTAAAATATTTAGGAATTTCTGCAATATTTGGAAAATCAACTGTGGATATCCTCATATCGTCTATTTCTTTAGTTGTACTTGAGAAAATAAAATTTTAATTTATCATCATTTAACCTAATTTAAAACAGACATTTCACAATCCTTTAAAACAAGAAGGAAAAAAAATATCCCGCTTATTTTATTGGATTATAAACATAGAATATGTTTTACACATTTAATATGCAAGTAATATATAACAATAACAATGAATGGTTCATTTGCTGGTATTGCCGGTATTGAATAATAGCGAAAGATTCGAAATAAATAGATACATAATTCTCATAATCTCAGCTTTGTAAGCACATTAGCTGCTAACTTTGTAGCTGTGTCACGAGTTAGGCGGTTAAAATATTTACAAAAAATAAGTGTTTTCTTTAAATTTAAATTATTAAATTTTCTAATCATTTAAATTTTCATAAAACTACATCTAAAAATATTCATTGACTTAATTTAATTTATTATTAATGGGTTCACGAAGTATCAGAGTGAAATGCATATGGATTCATAAATGTAATAACTGAAAATAGTTAACTAAGTCATTCAAATGAATAGTAAATATTAGGAATAATTAAATTGAATGATTTTTTTATGAGTACATGGAGTTTTCCCATTAAAAGGAATTCTATGAAAACTCTATTAAATGGAAAATTTACAAAACAATATACCTTCCATTTGAATGTTTATTTATGCATAATTTAGCAATTCCATTCAATTTTTGTCTGAATCCTTTTATTAAATAAATGTAATTTAAATTTTAAGAACAATTCATAACTAACGAACACATTTCCCAGTTGTAAATTATTCTAATCAATTTATATGTTTCTGAATGTTTAGACTCATTTAAAATTTACTGAATTTTCTTCCAAAGGTGGTTTTTACCGGATATTTAATTTTTACGTCGTAGAGTCACAGCCAATCAAAAAGCCGAATGTGTAGATCAGACCTTTGATTGGTTGTCGCTCTTTGACCTAATATCTGTTAATCTGTTTAATAACTGTTAACTTAATTGTCACCATAAGTTGGACACGATGCTGAGCATCACATTTAGTTATCTGGAAATCTGCACTTCCCCTACCCCCACTAAACGTCTTCTCCTTCCATCCCAAACTCTGGTGTTTACTCATCTTTACTATTTATTTTTAAACTTTACCGATTGTTTCAAAGAAATATCAGAGAAGTATATGATAGAAAGAAAACCTTAAATCGCCACTTATTCCGCTAAAATCTTTTCCGATATACACTCAAGAGCCAAAACAATATGACCTCCTGTCAATAACGAGTTGGCCCATCTTTGGTGCGCAACACAGCTTCAACCCGCCTTGGCATGGATTAATACCACCACTTAATACCAGTTAAATACCACTTCCACCTGATCACGTGCCTTCCACGTCATCCAGGCGAGTTCATTGCAAAATGTAGGGGGTCATAATGATTTGGCTCTTAAGTGTATATGCAGCACCATATGCCCGAATACGCTTGCATATTCGACACCAAATATATCTATGTTTGGAAACATTATTTTAGTTCAGTACTTTTCAAGAAAATGGACGAAATATGCAAATTCTCTAAATTTCGGACATCTTCTTCATTGACCAAACAGCGAGATGGGACGTCAAGGCCATCTGCCTACTGGAAGATTTTTGAGACAGCAGATGTTTCGGGACAGGGTTGTCAGCTTTACGCCCAACGGTCTACAATCATATTAGACTGGGACCGATGATTTAAAGTGGATTCCGAATCACTGCAAGCATCCATCGCATCGGCAGGACTCGTATTTGAAACTTTGTCACCTATCTCCAGAGAGATTGTCATTTGGCCATGAGGACAAATTTTGGACATCAATACGTATAAATGAGACACGAGGTCCTCCGATATAGTGAAAAGTAATAAATAAAAAATGGACGATCTTCTAAACTGACTGAACTCCTTCTAACTCCGAAAGAATATCATCCAGCAGTTAGTAAGAGCACTTTCAATCAGTGGGGAACAATGTTAATATCCAAAAAACTCTCTAGCTTCCTTTTTGCTCTAGTTTCGTTTCGTTTCGTTCCAAATTACGATAGCATTAGGTAAAATATAGTTTTATCTTTGCAAGCCTTAAAAAAACAAATCATGATTTCTTCGATCCTTCCTATATCTCTAACAGGGCCCAGAGAAGGTACAATGCTTTCCAAGAGGCATAAAATCTTCAAAAAAAAAAAAAACAGTTTATTATTTTAATTTATTTAATTTTATTTGTTGTTTTGTTTAATTAACAGTTTATGAAAACATTTCGATATGAAATAAAAACATAATTAGACTATCTAATAACTTCTGTAAAAATTGCTTTTCAGTAACTTATCTGATGTAAACAAATTTTTTGATTTAGAATTTTAAATCTATTTTCTCACATTAACCATCACATTGAAATTTAAATACAAGTGAGTCAATCTACTTTTTTTTTGTATTGCAGCTTCATACTCAGTGGTAACCTACTTAACATTGTTGTTCAAGCAAAGAGGTCTTACCTTGTCTGAGATAGCATTCATATATATGATAACAAGCATTGCCCAACTCGTTTGCAACACAGCCTGCGGAGTATTTCTGGACAAATTCGGACGGCCAGTTCTCCTATCTGTGGTCACTACGCTAATCGCTGGTTCACTAGCTCTGTGTTTAGCTTTTTCTCCCCCAGTTGATGAAGACGTCATCGGACATGAAGTGCAAACTGATTTGTATTGCGGCATAACGAATTCCACCACTCCTGGAGCGAATCACATGTGCGAAAATGCTTACGCAACTGAAATTTGCTTCAATATTTGTTCAGAGATTCACGAAGATTTAAAGTGCTGTGAACATAAGCTGTTGCACCAAATTTTCCAAAGTTTGAAAAACGGGACTTCCTCAGATTCCGATTTCGTTAACGATTTCGATTGGTGTTTAGATGCCCAGAAAGTCGTTTTAATCGCAAGCGACAAGAAATTTTTGTGCAATGAATATCACAGGAAAACTTGCGTTGTGTCTTGTGTGGAAAACAGTTACCAATCACAAAAGGACGATGTATGTCTTATTGTACACAGTAGTTGTAGTATTTTTCTCACTTTCACCGAAAATGTGTTTCGTTTTTTTTTGATATCGTGATCGTGTCCCTGTCAATGTCCATGAAAAGAGTATGGCAAACAACTAATATGGTCTATCATCGGCCTTATGGCAGGCCCATCACTTTCAGCACTAGCGATTCAAATGGCAACCTACTCTGATGAAAAGCCAAACTATGCGGCTTCTCTGTATTTATACGCTTCGTTGTGCATACTTACTATTTTTAGTATATGTTCTTTGAATGTGGAAAAACGAGAACCGGCAAAAAACATGTGGAAACGTTCGCTGATTCTTTTAAAAGATATAGATTTTCTTTTCTTTGCCATGCTCATGTTAATCCTTGGTGGAACTTGGGGATTTCAGCTGAATTTCAAAAATGTGTACATGGAAGAGTTAGGGACACCTACTTACTTAATTGGTCTTTTGGACACATTTTCTGCTCTATGTGGACTTCCGGCGTTATTCGCTGCAAAATGGCTTACGAGTAAGATAGCATAGGAGACACCAATGTTTTTGCCCTGTCTCTGATAGGATACACAGTTAAATGTTTGGGATATTCATACCTTCGAGTAGCCTGGCCAGCATTCTTCTTGGAAATGATTCCAGCTTTGAGCTTTCATCTGCTTTGGGTAGCGGCCATGAATTTCTGTGTTGAAATCTCGCCTGAAGATCTTAAGGGTTCAGTGGTAATTTTTGCTGGTACCCTTCACTATTCAGTTGGTAAGTATCGCATGATTGTTTTTAAAAATTTAATAACTTTCACATGAGTTGGACCTATTTCTCGCCAAATTTTAGTATCGTTAAATCATCATTAAAATCTTTCAAGTTTTAGCTCGAAGCGAGCAATCAAGCAATTACAAAGTAATTTGAATGATAATACAACTGCTTATAAAATGTAATTAAAAGTTATACAACGACATAAATGGAAGGAAAAAAAATAATAGTAATGAATTATAATAATGTATAGAAATAAAAAAAATACGTTTTTGACAATAGAAATAGAAAATAGAAATACCAAAATGAAATCAAACTACAATATAACGTGAACAACAGGACAAAAGTAAATCGAAACAGTTGGCATGAAAGTTCAATTTTTTGTTTCATAGTTACTAAAAATATTTTCGATTTTGAATATAACGACGGTGATTAAGACAAAAATATAAACGACTAGAATCCTGTACCACTTGTGCGAAATTCATCGTCATGTTGCAGAATCGTCAAGTAAATGAACAAAATATCTAGCTCAGTAACGTCATTACGCCAAAATCCAAACGCTAAAATCCAAACGCTATCTAAAAACGCTATTACGCTATCATTGATTGCTAAATCGCTATTAAGTTAACTTTTATTGCTTAATTATTATTACACAAATTTTATAGCTTTAACGCCAATTTGTTATGTGGAATTTTTTGTTTTGTTTTGTTAAATCATCAAAATGTATCGTTATAAAATTAATCAATGTTAAGCCAAAAATATTCGCTAATGAGCCAAACTTTATTGCTATTACACCAAAATTTTGTATGCTGGTTACAATGCCGAAATTGAATGATAAAATAATATTATTTAATATTAAGAAAAAAAAAAGAAGAAGAAAGCTAAGAATAACTTATATTTCATAGGCGGAAATTATCTTTTTATTCCCTCAAGGAAGTCATTAAAAATATCGTTAATATCGAACTTGTGCTGTTGCAGCCACATTTTCTCTGTAAGATAATTATAAAATGTTCTGGACATATGGCGGGTGCAATGAAGCGGATGTTTCACAGCTCTCCATATACCCTCCATTGTATTTATATGGGCTCCTGCACCAGGGTCTTTAAATATCATACTATGGTTGACTGTTAAGTGTACAAAAACACCATGCTGTACGACGCCCAATAGTCTGACCTAATTGCATTGCCCGGAAGTATTCTGCTTTTGATTATTTCCAGCAAAACATCCTCACTTCTATTTTCAACCATTTCAAAAAATCCGAATATCTCAACACCCATTTACCCTCTACATGTTTACCTCTCTTATACTTCCTTTTAGCAAATTTTGATTCATATATTTCAGCAATGTTTCCAACACTTCCAATCATACTTTTGAAATTTAAGCCCTTATCCGTGCACACTTTTCTACAAAAATTATACCAGTCAGTCACCATTTGACTCGCAAGCAATACATATTCCTAATACATTTTACGGAATTTGATTTATTCATTTATATGCAAACATTAGGGTGTCTAATGGTCTAGTGACTAGCTCTCTGGTACTCCGTGCCACAGGCTTCAGGTTCGAGTTCCGGCGGTGTCATAGATGTTTGTAGTGGTTCGAAATCCACTTTCTTTAAACTGTAGGTCCCGATCTATATGACTGTAGAACGTTGGGCATAGGACCGACCTCGTAAAAGTAAAACATTTACTGTCTTGAAATCTGCCAGTAGGCAGACTTGGCCCACCATGGGCTGCTGCGCCATTGATGACGATGATGTAACCATTAAATACTACCCATTCTGAAATTGCTTTGATCATATCCTGCACCCTTTCTCACTGACCTTCTTATCTGAAGACCATACTTTCCTTTCTTTCGACAAGCCCTTACCTTACAATCCAAATTCCATAAAATATTTCAGCACTATATTCACACTCAATTCATCCAATCCATAAAATAACAAAAAACAAGTAATATAAATTTTTTTTTTTTTTAAAGTCAATTCCTACTTTTTTTTTCACAATATTACAGACTTATTTATAAATAAAGCTAAAATTTTCCTCTTACATCTGGCGCCATCTATTGGTAGATACATGCAACTTAAATCTAAAAAACTAAAATTAATTAATTAAATTTAATTAATGAATTAATATTTAAAAAGACAGTTTTAACATCCAGTGTCATTCACTACAAATTTCAAAAAATGTATTTGAATTTGAGTGGATGAAAAAAAAAAAGTTTTTTTTGTTAGCGATTGAAAATTTGAACAAGATATACATAGGGAGAGCGTTAACTAATAGTAGGAATTGAAAAAAAAAAATTCGGCGGCTCTTTCATCTATTGTGCCAGCTGACAATAACTCACACCATTCCCATTCACGTACCATCCGTTCCTGTACGGTCATATAAAATGAATAAAGAAAACGTGAACAGTACAAAACAAAAGAAAAATGTAAGAAAATATTTGTATGTCGTGCACATAAATCAATTTGCCCGTTCTGAAAGTAAAAAATAACGATTACCCGCACGAATTTAAATAACGGTTCTCATAAAATCTTAATTGTATCAACAATATTAAAAAAGAAATTATTCATTAATAATTTAATATTCAAATATAAAAATTAATAAAGTAAAAAATAAGTGTTTCGTATTTTCTGAGTAGCAACATCATAACAATTGGTTTATATTATGTACAATGGTAGTTAGTTATAAAATATCTTTCACAAAATTTCTATGAATAACAAAGAAATTAACATTAAAGCAGTTCATTACATTGTTTGAAAAATGAAGAAACAACGAATTCCTCTAATCAAGCTATTTTAACCCTAAAACAAGTATTATAAATTTTTTTTTTTAAATTCAATTTCAATTTTTTTTTCACTATAAATGCAGAAAGTCCTTTATAAATAATTTTCATTCATTTTTTTAAGTTTACCTGGCACCATCTATTGGTGCATGCAACTTAATATTGCATGCAACTTATATGCAATCTTAAAAAAAAAAACTAAAATTAATTAAATTTAATTACTGAATTAATGTTTGAAAAAAACTGTATTAACATCAAGTGTCATCCACTACAAGTACAAAAAAATGTATTTGAACTTGAGTGGATGAATAAAAAGTATTTTATGAACGATTGAAAATTTGAACAAGATATTAGGGAGAGTGTGGGGAGTGTTATAGGGAGAGTGTGAGCTAATAGAAGGAATTGAAAATTTGCGAAACATTCCAAATTAAAGATTAGCAACTGCTTCATAGGTACAGAATTCTAAATTTAAACCTAAAAGACGTCACATAAAGTGGATCAAGAACGAATTTAAACTTTGGTGAACGTTGTAGTTTTAATTCCTCACTACTTATAAGAGTTCAAACATTTGTATGTGGTTTTCCAGATTGAATCAATTGTATTAACGGAGAAAATGAAATATTATAGCCAGTATCTTTTAATATGCCATTCTTCAATTCCTACTGTTAGTTCCCACTCTCCCTATATATATTTATATACCTTGTTCAAATTTTCAGTCGTTAATAAAATACTTTTTATTCATCCACTAAAATTCAAATATATTTTTTTTAAACTGGTAGTGGATGACACTGGATGTTAATACAGTTTTTTTTACAAATATTAATTCATAAATTAAATTTAATTAATTAATTTTAGTTTTATATGGGAGAACAAAATTTTCTCTTATATAAGATATTTAGCAGGATATAAATTTAGGGAAAATACCGTCAGTTGCGTAGCGCGTAGATCGCTGGAAAAAATTTCTTTTCAGATTCTTTTTCATTCTGGGTTCTAGTCTGAGTTAGGGAGGGGACAAAATGGGAAATGAAACATATGAATAAATTAGTGAGAGAGATGGAAAGTGTATAGGTGAGAGAGAGAAAGTGTGTGTGTGAGAGAGAAATTTTTTTTTTTTAACTTAAAAAATTGAATGAAAATTATTTATAAAGGACCTTCTGCCATATCGTGAAAAAAAGAAATTTGCAAAGTTGGTAGAGGGTCGGCGTAGAATATTCATGCCTTCGGATCGAATCTCGTCGAAGCATAAAATGATTTACTTGATTTTCAAATTAACTAAAATAAAAATTTTCTTTGTTGACCTAAGTAGGAATTGAGTTAAATTTTTTTTTAAATTACTTATTTTTAATACTTTCCAACTTCAAAAACCACTTCCGTATGCGATGTTTTCTTTTCAATTGTAGGCTTCTTGTAGATTACAAGAAAACTTTCTTTAGTTTTCCGACATAATCGGCCAGAACCCCACACAGGCAGAAAAATTCGCTCAATGTTATTCTTTCTTCTTGCAAATAGACATTGAACTATTTAAACTATTTTCGTTCCATTTCTGCAATTGTAAAAACAGTGAACGAGTGCAATTGCATGAAACAATTGCTTATTCATTCGCGAGTGAAATCCGTGCTGTTCGCGATAAAATATGAAAATGTTAGTCGGGAAAGGGGTCTGACTAATGGAAAAGCACCAATTCATAATCGATTTTATATACTTTTTTTGGATAACTCAATAATTTTTAAAATTTCACCAAATAAGTGAGATACTACTATTTCCAAAAAGTAAGACCAGTTTTCAATTTAAATTTGCCGCGCATATGGTATTTCAATTTTTTTTTTTTTTTTTTTTAAGTTGTTGGCACTGTCCTTGACATCTGCGTGAAATTTTACGTCAAAATATTCATTAGTGCTTCAGTTACGCTTGGTTTTGTGAGATGCTAAAACTGATTCCGGCCATTTTTAAAATGTTTCTTCAATTGACTCAAAACGCGTCCCCGGAGTGGTCTTTTGAGTTTGGGAATAGCCAGACTTAACACGATGTTAAATGAGATGAATACGGCGGTCGTGGAACGATATGGGTTTCATTTTTGACGAAAAAGTCACGAAGAATCAATGCAGTGTGAGCTGGTGCATTCAGTGTTTTCGGTACCAATCAAGATTTGGTGCTTTTGTGGCCCAAAACATCTTTTAAAAATGAAATTTTGAAATTCCAACATCATCAGCAAAGTCTCTAATTGTAAATAGATGGTTTGCAAGCACCAAACTTTAAAATTTTGGACGTGAGCTTCGTCGGTTCTCTGCCTTCTTTGAACTGTTTTTATCACTTCTAAACATTTCTTTCTGATATAGGAATGCTCAACGAATGCCTTCTGCAACATTCTATACGTTTCCGCAAGCAAAATTTAACGGAAGTTCTTTGCTCAATTATTTCAGACATTTCAAAAATCGCCGGAATCATTTTTAGGATCTCACAAAACCAAGCGTAACTCAAACACTTATGAATATTTTGACGTGAAATTTCACACGGATGTCAAGGACAGCACCAGCAACCTAAAAAATTGAAATATCATATGCCCAGGAAATTTAAATTGAAAACTGGTGTTACTTTTTGGACACAGTAGTGTTTTAAGGTTTAACGCCAATTTTTAAGGTTTTGTCCAATCCAATGACGTTGAGATGAAAAAAAAAAAAAAAAGAACTATTGCAATAACGAAAAAATGTATTTATCTTTCACAGGTGCACGCATAGTGTCATGAATTCACAAATTAGTCTACTTATTATTTACATTGATTAAGTAACTCGACGGATATCTGAAATCCTGCTTTGACTGCTTTAACAGGTCTGAAGATAACTAAGTATGCTTCTGTCTGGGATTTGTTAGGAGTCATCTTAATGTTGTGAATGTATCTACTAATGCCATGTATGTCCTTAATTCAGTATTCCTCAGAATATTATTATTTTGAACTTTCCCTTCCGCCCTCCATCTTTGAAACGAGAACGGCATTGTCATCCATTTCCACCAAATTCCTTTACAGAAACTAATTGTAATTTTTATAGATATTAATTGCATATCCATATAAATAATATATTTGTACTGTTCAAGTGATTTGATTACAAATTAAAATTTAAATATTTAAAATATTCCATTTAAAAATGCTTACAAAAATTAATCCTTACTGAAATGAAACAATTCTTCTTTCCAGAAAAAAATTTTTAGGGAAAAAATTCACATTCAGGCTTGACTTTGAGTGAAATACTAAAGCATGTCATACTCCCATCGAGTTTCATTCTGTCATTTATTTATTTTTTATATGTGAAACCTTTCTTTTTACCCAGCGGTCTGATCGTATTTTTTTTTTCTTTTCGCAGGTGTGGCCATCGGAAGCTTAGTGGGTGGTCTGCTAATGAGTGCTTATGGAGGAAGTAGAGCCTTTCAGATCATAGCTGCTGTAGATTTGGTAACAGCCGTATTGTATAGCATATACTTGTTGTTCAGGAAAAGTAGAAATAAGAAAATTTTGGTGTTATCCAAGTGACATACAGAAAAAAATATCCAAAACTATTTGCTGCATCTCATTTTTTTTTTTCAAATCATTTTGTCGTTATTAATGTATCTGCTTATGAGGAATTATTAATGTATCTGCTTATGAGGAATTATTAATGTATATGCTTATGAGGAATTATTAATGTATCTGCTTATGAGGAATTATTAATATATCTGCTTATGAGCTTATGAGGAATAGATCTAGTTTTCATTTGAGTTAAAGTTTTCTATATGAAAATAAGAAATATCTCAGCTAGGTTTACAATATTTTACAAATAGCTCGATTAAGGAAAGTGCCAACGAAAGCACAGCTTCAAAGAAAAAAATACGGGCTATTTAAAATGATGGAATGGCTGATACTTTGGCGGATGTTTTTTAACCCGAATGTAAAAAATATGAGTTTTAGGAGATATTTCCATGAAGGAATTAATTACTTCTCGTGGATGTTGTGTAACAAGATGGTGGGAAAAAGAAAAAGCTTGCCATAAGAAAGATTATCTCAATTTATTAGCGTACTATTGTGTCCAAACAGTAAGACCAGTTTTGAATTTAAATTTCCCGGGCATATGGTATTTCAATTTGTTTTTTCTTTTAGGTTGCTGGCACTGTCCTCGACATGTGTATGAAATTTTACGTCAAAATATTCATTAGTGTTTGAGTTGCACTTGTCCTTTGTGAGACGCTAAAAACTGATTCCGGCTATTTTTGAAATGTCTGAATTAATTGAGCAATTGTTTGCGGAAACGCATAGAATGTTGCAGAATGTCTTCTGAAAAATTTCCTATATCGGAAAAAAATGTTTAGGAGTAGTATAAACAGTTCAAGAAGGCAGAGAACGCGTTGAAGACAAAGAGCACTCTGGTCGACCATCAACCTCAACCGGGGAAGCTCACGTCCAACAAATTAAAGGTTTGGTGCTTGCAAACCATCGATTTACAATTAGAGACCTTGCTGATGATGTTGGGATTTCAAAATACCATTTTAAAAGATGTTTAGGCCTCAAACGCATCAAATCTCGATTGGTACCGAAAACACTGAATGCGGCAGCTCACACTGCATTGATTCTTTGTGACTTTTTCGGCAAAAGGAAACCCATATCGTTCCACAACCACCGTATTCACCTGATTCAGCATCGTGCTACTTTTTGGCTATTCCCTAAACTCAAAAGACCACTGCGGGGACACCGTTTTGAGTCGATTAAAGAGACATTTCAAAAATTGCCGAAAAAGTTTTAGCATCTCACAAAACCATGAGTAACTCAAGCACTAACGAACATTTTGACTTCAAATTTCACATAAATGTCAAGAACAGTGCCAACGACCAAAAAAGAAAAAAAATTGACAGTAGTATATGTGGAAAAGTCGTCATCTACATGTATTATTTAGCTGTGTGAAACAATTAACTGTCTATAACATAATTCTTTGTTGCCAACTTGCCTCAAAATAATTTTTTTAAATGATACATTTTTTTGTGCAGTTCTTTGCTTGTTTTTCCTCAGTGAAATCTTTCTCATCATATCCTTATTTTTAAACATTTATGTGCCTCAGTTCGTTACATTAACTTTTGGTTTCAAAACCTTATTAGTAATAAGTCAAATTATATGACATAAATTCTTAATGAAAGAGCGTTTTCTATTTCTATTTTTGTTATTTATTTTCACTAATAGTAAAGAAGATGAGAATTCGTACATTATTGTATTTTATATATTGTATATTATATTGTATTATAGTATTATTAATCTCCATTGAAAAATAATTAAAATGTTACTTTTCTTCAGCTTATTATATAAGAATCTTTCTCAATTAATGAAAAAAAAAAAGATTTTTGTTTGGAATTTGTAAACGTATCTTAGTAATACTTTTTTATCACTAAAAATGTAAATATAATCATTTTGTTGAGTAAAGTATATTGTAGAAAGTAATATATACTCAAACCTGTCTTTGTGCCTAGAATAAAGATCTCATAAAAAATATCCTGAAATTACATAAGTAGCATAAAATGTTTTGTTTGCAACAAGTTGAAAAAAATTTCTTTTATGCAGTAAATAGGTACTGCATAAAAAAGTTCAACATAAAAAAAATATGTAAAGCAAACCTCACGATGTAGATAGAAATTGGTTTTCCAAACCTATTGAATTTGCACATGGACAAATTGAATTTACACACCAAAATTTTTAAAATCTTTTACTTGCTTATATGGATTCCAAAATGTTCATTTAAAACTATTCATCGTAGGTAAATATGGAGATTTTCTTGAGGACATCACTTTCGTCACTTGGAGATGCTACCTCGCATCTAATAAAATTCGTGGTAATATGATGTTATAATATCGGGTGGAACATTTGTTGGATTCTTTTAATGTGCATGTTATTTTAATGGCTGTCGGTTATCTAATGTTTTCTTTTTAAATAATTTTTATTCATAAAGCACATTTGATGGAATTTTTTTTTTTACATACAGCACAAAGAAAAAAACCGCACAAAAAAGTACCGCATAAAAACAAGTTTGAGTGTAATGCAAAACAAGTAATATAAAGAAATATTTTTAAAGTCAATTCCTACTTTTTTCACACAATATTGCAGAAAGTCCTTTATAAATGAAGTTTAAATTTTCCTTTTACATCTGGTGCCATCTATTGATAGATACATGCAACTTAAATCTAAAAAAAAGCTGAAATTAAGTAATTAAATTTAATTAATGAATTAATACTTGAAAAAGCTGTATTAACATCAAGTGTTCATCCACTACAGGTTTAAAAATGTATTTGAACTTGAGTGGAGGAATAAAAAGTATTTTATTAACGATTGAAAATTTGAACAAGATATACATAGGGAGAGTGTGAACTAATAGTAGGAAAATAATATTTACATGTGAATTTTGTTAATCCAGCATTTATATTAACAAAAATACTTTATTAATTAAAATTTTAAACTGAGTTTTTCGTCTTTTTTTACATTTGATGATTTAGTTAAAAAAGGGTATAAAGCTTCTTAAAGCAGCTAAAATATTTTAATTTATTAATATTTCAAAGCCATTTTCAATCTTAAACCTTGACACGTTTTAATAAAACGCATTTTGTTTTTATCTTACAATGTTTATACATGAGACACTCAAAACATTTTGAGCGCCATAATAAAAATCTTTAATCAAATAGAGAATAAAATTTATTTGTTATTACAAATTTTTAAATTTAAGAATGTATGCAACTTAATAAGTATTTATAGGCGTTAATGATATTATAAACTACATTATTGATTAAATTCTATTTTTGACATTTAGACAGATGAAAATTCATGAATTAAATAAAAAGGCTACCGCAACTATGCCAGCAAATGATACAATAGATTTCCAAGTATAATACAGTATAGAAAAATATGCTGTGATTTTTCTTTTTTTGTTTAGAGGCAAAAAATAACGACCAAAATCTATAATCCTGAGTCTTTTTGAAAATATAAGTCTCAGAATGTAACATATATTTTGCACAACCAAAAGTAACTTACCTGACTTATATAAGATTTATTTATGGCAAAAAGTAAAATATTTAACTTGTTTTCATTCAAAAGAATATTTTTAAATTCTTAAAATATATGTATCAGACTTCTTTGGTATGTTTTTTGTATGCAATTTTGATTAAATTAAAAATTGCGAATCATTTAAAACGCTAAAAAAAACTACTCAATCGAAAAATGATTTAATTGAAAAGTTATTTTAGTGCAAGTTAAAGGCTAGCGAAAAATTCAAGGATTTAAACAATAACGACAAATTAAAAATAAATTAATACGCTTCTTTTTACATGTTTTCCTATTTGTGATCCAATACATTTGTTATTTTTTTACGCTTTTTACGACGAAATGAATTTCTTAAAGATTGAATTTGTCAGATTTCTTTCTAATTCTGCATAGGACTAAAAAATAAAAACAAGTTGTATAAAATGTTTTTTTTTTTTTTAAAGTCAATTTCTACTTAAGTCAACAAAGAAAAAAATGGCTTCAATTTTATTTTTTGAGAAAAACCTTTATTCTAACCACTAATTATTCTACAACTGCTAACTCGCTCTCGAAAATCATTTGGTTAAAAACGTCTACTTAAAGCAAAACTTTTTCAAAAATTTATCAAAGAATTACTGATTTTCGCAAGAATTGAACTCGCATTCTTCACCTTCACGTGAAAAATACTGAAATCCTTGCATTTTACCGATTGAGCAACTGCCAGTTGATTTCAATTTTCATTACAAACTTCTAAGAACACTATTTAAAGTATTAAAAATGAATTAAAAATTAATAAATTAATACTTGAAAAAACTGTATTACCATCGAAAGTGTCATCCACTACAAGTACACAAAATGTATTTGAACTTGAGTGGATGAATAAAAAGTATTTCATTAACGATTGAAAATTTGAACAAGATATTTAAATAAATATAAGGGAGAGTGTGAGCTAATAGAAGGAATTGAATGAATAAACAATGATGCAATCCCAGGGAAAGAAGATATATTTGTCGTGGTGGAAAAATGTTAGCTCTGTGTATAACAACCTTTATCTCGTGGTGTATTCTGGTTCACGTTGAATTGGCTATGTCAGCCGTTTTAATAGCAAAGTGCTCGAAATTTGGAAGCAACAGTAACAGTCTGCAGGATTTCCGAGTATGTTATTTTTTGCTGGCTGACTACGTATTATTTCTGACCTTTAAATCTATAGATGGATCTTGACGTAAGAGTAGCGAAACAGTATATCCATTCTGCATTGTAAACAAAAACAAAAAAATACAAATGATATTAAAGACAAATTGCTGATTGTTACAGACATGTTGACTTGTTGATTGCATAAACATTAGTAGCGCAATGTCTTTAAAAGTGTATGCTGAAAATGCCACATAAAAACACTAACAGAACATTGAAACTTAAAATTTTATCTACACGTGGAAGGAAAAAAAAAAAGGGTTTGCGCTCATTAGCGTATTGCAAGTAATAGTAATAACATTCTAAAAATGTATTCAAGCATTTTCTCTTTTGAAGGAAACACAATAATTACGCTACAGATATAGTAAACTTCTTTTTTTTATCACATATGGATCCAGTATTACTGTGTCTAAAAAGTAAGATCAATTTTCAATTTAAAATTCGGGGCTTATGGAATTTCAATTTTTTTCTGTTTTAGGTTGCCGGCACTGTCCTTGAGATCAGGCGATTTTGAAATGTCTGAATTAATTGCATTAAATTTGCATTAAATTTTGTTTGCGGAAACGTATAGAATGTTGCAGAAGCATTCCTATATCGGAAAGAAATGTTTAGAAGTGGTATAAACAGTTCAAAGAAGGTAGAGAACGCGTTGAACGGACCCCAACCGATGGAGCTCACGTTCAAAAATTAAAGTTTGGTGCTTGCAAACCGTCGATTTACAATCAGAGACCTTGCTGATGATGTTGGAATTTCAAAAGGATCGGTCAATTCCATTTTGGGCATCAAACGCGCCAAATCTCGATTGGTATCGAGAACATTAAATGCGCCAGCTCACACTGCATTATCAATGCAGTGTGAGCTGGCGCATTTAATGTTCTCGTGTTCGTGACTTTTTCGCCAAAAAATGAAACCCATGTCATTCCGCAACCCCCTATTCACATCGTGCGACTTCTGCTATTCCCTAAATTCAAAAGACCAGTCCGGGGACACCGTTTTGAGTTGACTGAAGTGATTCAACGGGAATCGCCGCGCGCTTTGAAAGCCATCCTGCCGATGGCTTTTTAGCATGCATTGATGATTGAGAAAAAGTTGGCATAAGTGCATTGTGTCCGAATGGGATTACTTTGAAGGCGATGAAATAAATTTGGAAGAATAAATAAAGTGCTTTTGAAAAAAAAAAAACAATTGGTCTCACTTTTTGGACACAGTAGTATATGAAATGTAACAAACTTAAAAAAAAAAAAATCAAGCTGACACATGCTTTATGACCACAATTAATTTTTCCAAAATTTCGAAAAGTACAACCAGAGACAAGCCTAGCCATAAACCAAAGTTATTACCTATGCAACTCAAAAGATCGGTTACTGTCCAAACAGGTCGCTGTTGATAGATATGCCTTTCTAAGCTTGAATAAAAAATATTTAATGTAAGATAATTATATTTAAAAAAAAAAAAGAATTTTGCGTATTCTGAGAGGCATTTTTTGATAGGTAACAAGAGAGATTTTGAAAGAAGTTCGTTGTAATAAATAGAACTGCATGGCAAAGCACAATTGCATGTATAGGCGTGTTTGGACATGCTGTCCAAAACGCCATTCAGACAACAGACTTCTTTTTCGTTGGTCAAATTACAGTGATTCAAATCATTCATGATACCTAAAGTTTGATCAATACATCCGCATGTATCATGGTTCTTTATTTGAATACATGAGCGAATACAGTTATTTCCGATTTCTCATGTAAGCATTTGTTTGAGTACCATAATCCAAACATTTGTCTTTGTAAGGAGCTGGTAGTCTCTGATGGATAGTTTGCTTTAAAGATACTGATATCTCGTTTCCAGGACCAATTATATAACCTTCTTCCTCTAAATCTGGACTATCTTTCGGACCATGGATAACCACTTTGGCTCCGAGAGTGTGAGTAGTACCTAAGTAGTAATGGTGATTAAGTCTAAATTTTAAAATGAGACCACTTCCAAATCCAGTTTCTGAAATTCTCAGTGGCTCTTCTCCTTTAAGTTTTTTATTAAAGGAAATGCAATTACCGTATCGCAAATCACTGAAGTTGGTGAGATGAACTGAGGAACAACGTCTGTTATTAAATGAACATTCATCCAAGAATTCACTTGTGTTTATTCCGAGCAATAAACGTTGTTCATCGGATATAGTGTAGTACTTCATTAGAAATTTTAAACGCTTCTCGTTCTTTTCATTCACTGCAAACGTGCCATTATTATAACGATTGCAATTTTGCAAGCTTCTACGCTCGGAAAATATCAACTTATAATCTGGAGTTAATTTGACAGGTTCATCTGACCATGGATTTATTCCACTTTGCAATGGATTTAGATTACAGACAGATACTGCAGGGAACTCCAAGCTATCCTTTCGATCTATTTCGAAACTTACAACGACTGGGTACTTAAAGAACAAATGACAAAACGCGTATATCTTGTAGACACTTAAAGTAAAACAGGTAATCAATACCAATAGCCAAAATATTTTGCCAAGAGAAAATGGAGAGTCGTCTATTTTTTGAAACTGCATAAATAGAAGAATTTCTAAGCAATTTTGAAGTACTTGCAGTTTTTCTGTTTTGTTTAAATTCATAGACATTTTTTCGTTGTTGTAAAACGATCTTCTTTTTTTTGAAGAAGATCTTAAGTGATCAAGTTCATTACAATTTGATCCTTTATGTTGTGTTGACATCATATTTGTTATACAAAGTGTATACCTTGAGCTTTAATTTAGATTATTCTGAAAATACACAAACAATGGCAACTATTTTTGTGATTATTTACCGAAAAATTTATCAACAATCGTGAGTAGCTTTGAATCTTAGAACTTCATAATTGTTCATATTATTCGATGCCTTTTTCCTTCAAGAATGATGATATACTTTATTAAAAGGACCAATAGTTTAGACAATCTTGTATGCAAGCACTATTATCCAAAACTAAAATGAAGCCTCCGCTGCAGCCACCATTTCACCTTAAAACGAAAATTCTAAATTCTTACATTCACTCATACCATATGGATGAGATGGATGGTAAAGATGGCAATTATGCTTCGATTATGCTAAATTTCATTTAGACTGCTACAGTAAAAGATGCGTGAGATATTGATGAAATATTTGTGTCTTAATAATCTTCTAACACGAAATCATCTATTGTTACATCTGATATGAGATATATAGAAAAATATGGCTTGTATGACATGAGATTCATATTTTTCACCAGTTTCTCTAGCATTGCGCGCATACTTTTTTGAGAACAAAATGGTATACTATTTCAAATAAACACTATTTAAATCTTGTATAATTCCATATTTCTTCGAAATTGTACATGCTAAAAGGAAGCATCAATTATTAATGAAATTATTACTGATTAGATTTTGTAATCATCATACACAGTTGTAGCAGTAATAATGGGGAAATATACTAGTTATAGTTACGTAAGAGGGAAATTCAATTTCTATAACTATAATCCGTATTAGTTTTGAATATGTAACATAGATTTTCATAACAAATTTTAAGTAACTTTCATAAAAACAAAATGATTTTTTTTAATTCGAAATTAAACAAAGCAACTTTACTCAAATTCGATGCATTATTTATTAGATAATTACGTTTCTTATTTACAATACCAGTGGTATTGCTTGTCAACAGCATAGTATCAAAACAGAATATTTAAAATTTCAAAACATATCGGAAATTTTTCATGATGACGGTAAATTTAAAATTGCTAAATTTTTCTATTAACAGTAATTAATTTTGTGCATGAATTTCATCTCTCAAGTATTCAAAAATTGTTTTTTAATTTTACAATATCTTTTTATTTTATTTTATATTTTTTTTAGGGTTTTTAAAATATAATTTGACGCATTCAATAAATTATTGATGCATATAATTATTACAATGATGTATGTATTATTTTAAAAATCATATTAATGTATATAACTGATATAGTTATATATGAAAAGCAAAAATATATAATTTTAATATAATACAAATTAAAGTAAATAAATCTGAAAATAAAATTTCATATGAATTCTATACTATTTTAGGTATATTTTATTGAAAAAACAATTATTTTCTTATATGCAAAATAAGTTCTCATGAAAGAACAGCAAAACAGTTTCATTCTTATTTACATGGGCAGATATCGAATGTTAGTTTCTTAGTATTTAAAAACTTTTCCTAAGTACAATTAATCCGCCGTTAGTCACAATCAATTTCAATAACGAATGGTCGCAGTTTATTTCACAGATACAAGTTTTTACCGTTATTTTAGATAATCCGGCTATTTTTATGTGGTTTAAAAAAAAAAAATCATTTGAAAGAAGTTGCTCAAGCATTTTGGAAAGAAATTATCAACTGAAAAAATGTTTTTTTTTTTTAAGTAATAAAATGCGTTGATGCGATATTGGATAAATATACGATAAAATGCATGAGAGGTAGAGAGAGATCAAGTTTTAATGATTGTCATTTTATAAACAACTGATGCTTGTTATCCAAATTTCATCATTTACAGATAACATGATCCTTGCAAAAATGTAAAATGTATTCAGATTCATTATTATCACTTACTGGATCAGAACACGCGTGTCTTTCTTCACAATTCGATTTGCTGATTATTTTTATTTTAGAAAGCTCCTTGGCTGATATATATATTTTTTGGGATACAGTTTTTGTGGCATTGATGAAAACGGAAACGTATACATTTGTTAGCGTTATAAGTTATTAAAAAGATTAAAATAAGGTTCAATATTGTCTTGATAGGCCTGACCTTGAGATGTTCTCCAACTCTGACTGTGATCCAGATTAGATGATACCCCGATGACAAGAGCTTTTTTTTAAATATCTCTAACCAATGAGCATCCACCAATGAGTGAGCTGAACTTTAGAAAACTTGAAAAAAATCCTTTTTTGTTCTTTTGTAAAACTGCGATCTGTTTGGATTTAATACACAACTTGAAGCTCTAATAGTCAATCTGCTATTGCAATCGCAATCAATAAGAAGAAACTTTGGTAAACATTTGGAATTGGTAAGTACAATCATGCTTGTTAAATGTTCTTCTTAAATGTTAAATCTTCTTGTTAAATGTTTTTGTGAACAAATACAAGGTTATCGAAATGGTCTTATATATATATATATATATATATATATATATATATATATATATATATATATATATATATATATATATATATATAATATATATTGAAAAATTAGAGGATATTGTGAGTTCGATATGATAAAACATGCTCGACAACTTTTTTTAACAAAAACGAAATAGAAGAGGTTAAAAATAAATTATAATGTTTACAATGTTTTGAATATGCAAATTTTATCTACGATGTCGAAAACTATGCGTTTTATATAAGGCGTGCAAAACGACTTGCAGCATTCCTTCTGTACGATGAGAGTAAAAAAAAAAATTACGCACTTTGAATGTTTTGTAATAGTTACTACGATATATCAGTCAGATGGCATAGATGAATCGATAACCTGGTGGGCCATCGAGTTAACAAGCGTGCCAAACGCAATCTGTTTTAGCAGAATAGTTAGGAGTTTCTCAGAATTCCAGACTATAGAATCGGTTTTGGAAACTGGAAATTGGGACACGGTGGTACGTGTGCAAAAACACAAAATGAAAATAGGCATTTAACACTAACGATCAGAAGAAACGCCACTATGAAAGCCACTTTCTTGCAACAGCACCTTCAGATTATTACTAGTACCAGAGTTTCGACTCAGATTGTTCGAAACAAACTCCATCATGAGGGTTTGTATGCTCGCAGATCTATGGTTTGTGTTCCGTTGACACAAGAACACTATGTTGCCCGCTGGGGGTGAGCACTGGAGCATCCCGAATAGGAACGAAATGAGTGGACCAACATCTCTTCACAGATGAGTCTCATCTGATTGTTGAAATTCATTTGTATTCAAGAAATAACATTTTTCGTTCGTTGCACGAATTGCGAATTTTTTGTTTACCGACACATATAGTCTACAATTTAATTGTTCCTTATTCATTACTTGTTCTTTTTTTCTTATCTTAGAATATCTATACGTGATACATAAAAACATTTCCTGGCAGGCAGTTTCTATTGTGATGGAGCACCCGTAAGTAGAAGTCTGACTTGGCTCCGAGTCGCTGAAAAAAGGAGGGAAGTGCCTTCCGATAGGATTTTTTAGGAGAAACTGCCCCAGATTTGCATATCGTATGGTAGAAAATTCGGAAAACTCCATCAGGTAATCCGACGAACGAGGCGAGATTCTGAACATCATAAACGCCATCGAGTCTCGTTTTTGAAACAACGTCTACAACAATGCCGACAGCGGATTAAACGTAAGCCCTAATTCTCACCAGCGCCGCACGTTGTCACTGAGCTAAGAATCGGGCGATAAATATATGTGAATTACGTTATTTACAAACTAATTAGAAAATTGTTTTAAATAGAACTAGTTGATAAGGGACATTTATTTTAAGGGACATTTTAAGAAAAATTTTGATATTGACATGCAATGTATACTTAAGTTACTGTTGCCCCGTGTTTCGCTTTTAACTTGATTTTGATATAATATAGAACTCTGGAAACATAACCTACTGGAACGTTTCGGCCTATACTAGACCTATAACGGTTTCAAGAAGAGAGCAACTTTCAGGTTCATGCACTTTAGATTTTATTTACTAACATATATATAAATATGTATATATATATATATATATATATATATACAGAACTCTAGTTACAAAAAAATGAAATTAAGAATATAATTTAGCTACACAAGTGCATTTCATTCCAAGGACGGTGATTTTCAGAGTTCTCGAGTCTACGACGAAACTCGTGCAATGATCTGCAGCAGACCCATATCACATGTCGTGATAACACGAAACCACAAGGGGGTCAATTTACAAGCTTGCGGAAAAATCCGGCCTGTTCTGCCACTTCTGAGAAAAAAAAAGGAAAACAACACTTCTGGTCGACTCGTCGCAGAGCTCCCTGCCTTCTTCACCAAAAATCTCCTTTTTAAGATAATTCGCCAAGAGGGGGAGGGTATCAGCTTCCCTCACTTCTCGTTGGAGTAGACATTTTCTCAGCTCGTGGTCTATCATCAAGGTATATCAATTGGTTGATATTCAAATTGTAGTTGTTTCGGCTTGTGAAGATCGCACAGGCATTCGCTAATTTCCTGAGTCTCATTATGCATGATACCGAATATCTACTATCAGATTTGAGTCGCAGGTTGTTATCAGTAGTACAAAGCACTAATTGCATGTGATATAATTATCTGCAATATAGCTCGTCTGCTGACATATTTAAATTATGGGTTTATTATATATTTTTCAAATAACATACATTCTCTCTCCTGGGAATGAAATACCGAAACTCTTCCGTAAGAAAAAAATTGCTGCACTTACTCTTAAATTTCCTTTTCATTTCATTCCTTTTTCATATTTCATATTTTTATATAACACGGAACTCATTTGCCTGATCTGTATTCTTTCTGTGATTCTCACTAGCGGTTTCGTTATAAAAAGATTTAAAAACATAACGGAAACTTTGATAGCATTATGTATGTTAGAACTTCAAAAAAAGTCAATAAATTATCAAGCGGGAATAATTATTTTGAATGACTTCGAAATATATGAAAATTTTTTGTTCATTACCTTTAACTTCATATATATAGTACTAAAAAATTTTAAACGTGGAATATGTTTCCTGGACACAATCAACAAGAAAAAAAATTTTTTTTTTTATAGATCCATTGTTTACGTTTAATAGACATGCATTAAAACAAATATTTAAAAAAATTATAAAAAAATTGTAACAAAAATGTAATAATTATAATAAGTTTATTATATATTTTTAAATAAATATTTTTATTTAAAATTTTTTATTTTACATTTTGAAACACAACGCAAACTTATAGAAATTGGTAGCAGCGGTCTGAAGGTCAAATCAGTCCGGCAGAAAAGACACGAGGGTGACCTACTTGCATTTAGCCCAGCGAGTTGAATTTATTAACAATGAATGTCATGCCGGAATTGTTAAATAAACTGTATAATTGCAAAAAATAATTAATGCGATTTATTATAGGATTATAAATCAGATTATTAATGCGATTTATATCAGGGTTGCTCAGACAATCTTTTTCGCTCGCCCAGCCTCGTCATACGTAGGTAAGTTCTAGCTTTAAAAAGTTAATAAGATATATAAATGTTTTTGAGAGACTTTTAAGTTTTGATAAAAATTAATGAACATGATCCAGTGTTAAGCTTGTAAAAAGTAAACAATTAAATATAAGAATTTTTTTCTCCTTTTATGTTCTCTTTTTTAATGTGGACTAGAATATCAAAGCGATTGTCAAAATAGTGCAAGCTTATGAAGATTACTAATGATGCTATCCTATAAACAGAATATTGGTGCTAGATTATAAGCAGGATTTCTATCTATTTAATTTTTTATTTAGGCTACGATATTTAGTATAAAAAGAGCTCTTAATAAACGAGACGCTGTTATTGGTTAAAAATAAATAAAAAATGCCCAAGTGTGCGTGATGTCAATATATATCTGATGCCAATATATCATTTGACTTATCTTTGCCAATATATCATTTTTGAGCTCGGTTACAAAAACACACACAAATGGAAATCTAATACTAAAAATTCAGATAAGAAACATAAATATATTTTCCCTCTGTGAATATTTTACTATCAGATTCACTTTTACCGTTTTCTGAAGAAATTTTAGAATCTCTTCAGATAATTCGGAGATAATTTTTCATTTAATAAGAATCTGCGAACTAGTTCAGTAAAAATCTTATATTTCAGCGAGTTCGCATTTGTGTAGCTCACTTTTACACATAAAAATTATCACCACATAGTAAATAAATTATTTGTATTTAAAGTTACGGTTGGCGAAGAATATACATTTGCTAGATTAAAAGCTGAATTCTAATAGTATTCTCAAAAGTCACTAAGGTAGGAATTTTGAAATGAAACTATTTCTATTGAAAAAGAAAAGCATTTAATTAAAAAACATTAAACTTTATTAAAAAAGTTTTTCCACATTATTGCTTAAAGTAAAAGATCTATATGGAAGAAAGTTTTCTTTTTGAGGCCATGTTAAATCCCACTTTTCCAATATTAGAACCATATGGGAGGGGGTGGGGGCATCTAATGCATTGTCATCATATTCTTATTATTCCTGTTGAAATTTAACCACTTTATCCATAGCAAAAAATTGTTTTCCATTTGAGATATAAACGCCATAATTTTAAAAAAATGTTTCTATGTTACCATCAACGTATGAAAGTAATATAATGTCTTTTAGCTTCGGTATATGTTTTGTGTTGTATACTGTTAGCCATGAAATGATACGATAAGTTGCGTGTGCTGAACATTTTGTTCAAGAAAGGCTGCCCTGGAATTGAATCTATGGATAAACTTTAAAAAATTGAACCGAATTTTCAGTTTCTCATTGTTTTGTTATAAAATATAAACAAATGACTCTTACAAATAACTTTCATTTATCAAAATGAAGCATTCAAGGTAATATAGCAAAAAATCAGAAAATGAATAAATAAATAAAAAAATGAATAAATTACGTAGTGGGTGAGTACGCATATTTAAGAATAGCATCATATATGGCATAGCAGAAGAGGAAAGTGTTTCAAATCCCGTGACATTTGAAATATGCTTCCGGTAATATTTTAAACGTCAGTTTGTCTTTTTTTTGTGTGTGTGAAATATTAATAATTTTTCATACTCAGAAGCCAGACATTCTATGTATAGCCTAGATTTTCTAATACAATATCTGCTTTTCAAACATTGCCGATAAAATATATACATATTGTAACCGTGCTTCCTTCTACACATTGGCAAGAGCCCTGTGGAGTTCGGGGAGAAATGGCCAGCCGACCTATAGACACTCATCCGAGGTATTACATCGCAACTTGCTTTCCCACTCAGAAACGTTTAGTTTATAATCTCTCTTCCGAAAAGAAATATATTTACCGCACCCGGGAGCATTATTTGGCCTACCAGATTCTCCCCGCAGAGGAAGTATATTTCACGCACCCCTGCGCGTAGCTGAGTATAGGATTTTCGGTTAGGAAGGAAATCCTTCCGTAAATCTATAATTATGCGTCTTTAAAAGTGTTAAATATTGTACGTCTCTAATTGTATGTATGTGGTGTTTGTGCGTGTGCAAATAAAGCTGAGCTTCAAATATCTCAAGCCAACCACACTCAGTTACATTCAACCAACATTACATTCGGCCAACCTGCACATTACAATATTTTTAATTATAACATTTATATTTCAGAGAAAAAACTTTTTTCCTCCGATGCGGCTTAATTGGGCCTGAATGACCAAGTGTCTAGCACTCTGGCGCTCGGTGCCACCAGTTTCGAGTTCAAGTCCAGGCTGTGCCATAGATGCTTGTAGTGGTTCGGAAATTAATTTAAGCTATAGGTCCCGGTTTAATATCTTATTTAGCTCTAGGCACAGTGATGTGGTGTAGTAGTAGTAGATACAGCTTAATTCAACAGGAATAATAAATATTAGGATGACAATGCATTAGATCCCCGTTAAGTCAACAGTGCATGAGTAAAACACTACTTAATAATTATTATTAAGTTGGGTTGGTTAATTATGTTGTCTCAAGCAAAGACACATGGCTTCAAAGCACTTTTTTACTTTTAACGAGTTTAATTATGTGAAAAAAGAAAATTATAAGCCCGATTCGTGGCCTAGTAACAACGTGCGCCACTGGTGAACATTAGGACTGAGGCTCAATCCGCTGGCTGCTTTGTTGTAGACACTGTTTCAAAAAGCGAAGAGACTCGATGGCGTTTGTGATATTCAGATTCTTGCCTCGTTAGTCGGACTACCTGGCGGGAGTTTTCCAGGTTTTCTCCCATACGATACGCAAATGTGGGGTAGTTCCCCCTAAAAGTCCTACCGGATGGAGCAGCCCTCCTTCTTCAGTGACACGGTGGCAAATCAGACGTCCACCTACGTGTACCTCCATCAAAACAGAAGCCGTCCATTTCCCTTCCTTCCATAAGTAGATTACTCATGGCATGTCCATCCGCACTTCAGGACACTGAGTATTAGACACAACAACAACAGAAAATTATAAGATTTTTTTTTAAATCTAAAGAAATTAATCATGCTATTTGAGAAAAAAAATTTAAAAACGAAAAGAGGAGATTTAAAGAAGAAAGGCAAACAGAATGCGTTTTTGTGGACAATAACGGGAAGCCAACGTGCTATTTCTAGAAAGCTATGACAATATTTATTAAAGAGGCAGATGTAATAACGAATTGATACCGATACCGATATATATATCGATTGAATTTAATATGGTTCTTCAGTATTCAGTATTGATCAGATAACGCATTGGAAAGTTCGTAAAAACAGATATTGCTGACTTTTTTTCCATTTCTATTCTTTCTACTAGTAAGACACATATGACTCCAATTAACTCATACGTAGAGGTAGTCGCTCATACAAAGAGTGAGCCTATAACGTGATTCTGCGAAATGAATTTATTCTATCTGCTTCTTTAAAAGAAGGTAAGTCGTTTACTCTTTAACGTTGATTTTGAGTTTATATCTGGAGTTATCGAATTCATTATTTGTTAATGGTTAATATGTTAAAATTATAATAATAATAAGCTAATATCTTAGTATAATAATAATAATGTTATTATGGTTGATATGTTAATATATGTTAATTTAATTTTTTTATTTAAGCTTATAATGAGATCTTTGAGCATTTGGAAAAAAAAAAAAAATTAGTAATACTCTTATGCAACGTTTCATATTGTAAGCTTTTAAAAAAATATCCTCGTATCTATCACCCATTTAGGGAATACTTTTTATTCAATAAAAGATAAATTTATTTTTAAGTTAATTTTTTTTTTTTATTTCACTGACTGGTTTATAACTCTTATTAAATACTTGCATTTAATGAGGGGAATGGATACATTGAATAAATCAAGTTGAAAGTATAAAGGTAAGTTTTATATTTAAGAAAAGATTTTTAAAATAAGACGGTAAAAGGAATTATAGTATTGAATGTTATTTTTATTTTTATCAAATGTTTTCTGAAAATTCACTCATAAATGTGTGCATAAATATTGCAATCAAAAACCGAATGGCGAGCAAATTATCAACGCGATCTAATAATGCGTGATGATATCATTAAAAATGTTTGTATTTTAACAAAAGATAAATAAAGTATTTTTCCTTTGATATTTCTTATAAAATTTATGAAGTATTTATAATTTTTTAAAGTATTTATATATTATAGTATATCTACAGAAATTGTTAGTGAAAGAAAAATATCAGCCGCCGAAAATCAAAGATGAAGAAAGAATCTGAAACCCAAAATGGAGGGGAAAGTGGTATGTAAAATAGAAACAAAATTTTATTAAAAACCAATTTCTTAACTAGTTAAAAATTTATTACTTGTAAAAAAAAAAATGGATAGTATATAGTGTGCAGGTTGAGCAACCGGATTGTAACTGGATATGACCGGATTGTGACTGGGGTTGAGACACTTGAGATACAGGTTGGAGAACTCACAAATTTATTTACACACGAATGCAATTAGAGACATGCAAAATCTAACACCTTAAAGACGGATAATTATAGATTCATAGAAGGACTCCACTTCTAAGCCGAAAACCCGAAACTCGACTATACATAGAGTGCGTGAAATAAACTTTCTCTCCGAGTGAGAGTCTGTAGGCCAACTAATGGACCAGGATGCTCTAAATACATTTACTCTCATGGTGAGAGACTGTAAATTTAACTTTTCTTGTGTTGCGCTATACTTCCTCCCGGGTGAGAATGAGATCGACTGGCCATTTCTCCTGAAGGCCGCACGAGGCGCTCTTGCCAGTGTGTAGAAGAAAGCACAGTTATAATAGTAATTTGACAATTAATTTTTTAGTGTGTTTTTTAAATATTGATATGATTCTTAATCTTCAAAAATAATCCAAAATTGATCTCTTTTTTACTACTATATACAATCGCCAAGAGACAACAAGAATTTATTAGTATAAAAGGATGAAGAGGTGTAAAAATTAGTAGGCACCATTAAAAATTGCCAAAGTCTGATGCTCGAGGTCTGTTTCTGGTTTCCAGGGCCACAGTTTTCTGGTAGGAGTCCCGGCGGTGCCATGGAAGTTTGTAATGGTTCGGAATCCCTTTTAAGGCGTAGGTCTCTGTCTACCCTGCATTAGGATAGAGCTTACTTAAAACTGACGACTATAAAAATTAAAACAGTTTAAATTGGTTTACAAACTGATGTGTTTTTTATTTCTGGCAGGTGGAATCTCATTTCAACATCAAAATAAGCAGTCGTTTCAAGATCAACATTTACAAGCCACTGATAACTTTAAAAGCTTCGCTTTTCCTCTGGCAAACAGGTAAAAAACAACATTCATATATTGAGATTCAGTAGTTTGTATAAAAATAATATACGACCCACATTTATTACTAATAACAAAATAGATTTAACAATAAATATCATTTTACAGACTAAAAAATTTTTCCAATTCACATTTTTTTTTATTTACTACTATTATAAAATCTGATTTATGTCCATGTGTTATTTGATGGGGTAAATATAAAGTTAAAAAAATGAATAATCTCACGGATTTTTTTGCTTAGTATTTTTGATAATGATTTATTTATTCCAAGCCAAATAAACACTCTCATTCAACTTAATTCCCTCAGATTTTAAAACAAATTTAGTCTACATCAAGAATAAGAAAAGAAATTAATAAAATGAATATTTTGAAGTCATAGTAACAGTGATTTTAAAAGTGAATAGTAAATATATATTTTTTATTTGCAAAGTCATGGTTAAGAACAAAAAAGTAATTTTACCACATCAAAGATTTTATCATATCAAAAATTAGGTTATTTCTATAAATCATTCATTTAGATGAGAAGTCAATCTACTAATCCAGTTTACTGACATTTTTAGTGACTGGCATTGTTTTTTAATTACACAAATCTTAAATTTTTGTTTTACATCTAACTTGTTTATTTTAATATTATGATTAAGCAGTTTTTTGACGTTGAGGAGTGTGGCTGTGTTTAATCTCGCTTATCAATTATTTCACTTCATAAAATTGCTGATTTTTCTTGTTCTTTAGTCGCCCTTCTCGAAATTCTTGCAAAATGTTTAGTTTTTATTAGTTGTTTAATGTAGTCCGGAAAAGTTCTATATTTTGGGCAGGAGTGTATTTAGAGGTTGGTTGACAATGCTTTATTCT
Organism: Caerostris extrusa; assembly: GCA_021605095.1. Taxonomy (NCBI): domain Eukaryota; kingdom Metazoa; phylum Arthropoda; class Arachnida; order Araneae; family Araneidae; genus Caerostris; species Caerostris extrusa. The sequence continues at coordinate 39,472 of BPLR01010017.1, forward strand.
CCAATTTAATGGAATGCAGCTCAGTTGAAGGCTCATCAGATGAAGATCTTCAGTTGAAGGCTCATAGAGACATTCAAACAGACCTAAAATTAGCATTAAGTTATGGCAGAAAAGTTCAATCGAGTTAGGTTTACAATCGAGTTTTCAGTACCGGGGAACGATCCTCAAAGGTCATCCTAAGATATTTGAAAGACAATTTGCTGTCAGAAGTCAGCAACCTAAAATACATCGATCACATGTAAATTACCTGAAGAGGCAAATTAATCATTTTCACCGATCATTATCACAATAGAAAATATATAAGCTATTATGGGTATCCCTTTACGAGGAGAAATCACAACACGATTCTTGCTTCATAATATCACCATTGATATCTCATTCGAAGAACTCGCTGAAGAGGAGATCAGAAAACTCTGAAGACTTGCAAGAAAACGAGCTACACCCAATATTTCAATTCCAGTTTTAGGTGCAATATCAGGAAAACCTTTACAAGAGCATGTCAAATTATGGCTTGCGACAGAAAATCTTTTTTTTTTGACAAACCCCTTTAGTATAGCAACTGTTTCTCCTTCACACACCCTATCGCAGAATGCAAAAATCCTGTCAAAGCATCACATCATAATCTGATCTGTTGAGATCAGGTTCCTAAATATGTTAATTGCAGCGAGAAACATAAGACCACGGCCAACAATTGCGCTAAACATACAGCAGAGGGAAATTTTTTAAAATTCAAAATCCTCAACCATCTTTCATTTATAGAAGCCAGTAGGTTATATCGCATTCCAAAGGAGAACCTTTTTTTTGAATCCAAACTTCAAGGAAGGGTTTCCACTTCCTCTAATTATATTACAAAAGATGTTGATCAATTGCTATTACAGCAATCCCTGGAAATTCAAAAAATGATCAATCACATATGTCACGCCCAAGTCAATCTAATTCAAGAATAGATCAAAGCGCTAAAGGGGAATGCAGCAACTCTCAGCCAAGCAATTAAGAGACCATCCCATTAGTAGGGCTTTAATCACTCCTTTTAAAGATAATAAACTTAAACTGTCCCTCGAGATTCTACAAGATTTTGAGAGTACAGGTTTAGTGGAATATGGGGCTCTATTCAATGTTCTCTCTGCTCATTAATCAATATAACTATCAGTTACCAGCTCTAAACAAGTCATTTAAGCTCTTTTAATTTCAATTTTGAAGATCCATTTCATTTACCTGAAAAATTGATTTATAGAAGGGATCGGTCCGACAACACATGAATATAAAAACTTCTAATAACTGTTGATTCAACTATTCCTTGTCACACTCTCAATCTTCTTAATCTCTTCCATATCAGAAACGAAATAAAGGTCGTCACAGTTCATCTTTCATTTTACTATATATATTATATTTATTATACTCTTATATATAGTCAAACGTCAATCTCCCAAATGAAATTTCAACTATTCCTTGTTCCACTCTCAATCTTCTTAATCTCTCTCACATCAGAAAACGAAATGGAGGCTATCACATTTTAATTTCCACAAGAAACTTTTATTGTAGTAGTACAGATTATGGTCGAATATAGATGTATTCGTCATTGAAGATAGTGTTAGTTAAATTTTGCGCAATCTGCAACTTTGAAACTTTCAAAAAAGTAGAATCTTTAGTTTCCAAAAAATGGTAAGCATAAGGTAAATATGATTATTGAAATGTTAGAATTGAGAAGAGATGTTGACAGAAACATATAATTTATTTCTACAACGAAGCAATGACTACAATCAAACCTTGAACTACAACTAATAAAACCATGACAAACTAAGTTGTAATTTTTAAAACGGTAGAACGCTCTACGGTTGCCAAACATCTGGAGTACAATTTATTTAAACATTTTCTCTTTCTCATCGGCACGCGGTTCGCTATAGAATTCTTGTGCGAATTCACGGTGGATCCAGTTTATTTAAGCTTTTGTCTCCGTGAGCTGTTCGCTTTATAGTTTTCGTGAGAATGCATGGTGAATTTTCACTATAGTCAACTTTTATTATCCCAAACGTCATTTCACCACTGAATGACTGGACGCAATATCCATCAACTTCCCTCTATTTACCTCAGTTTTCGTGATTTTAATCCACATTATCCTATTTTCGGTTCCTCCTCGTTAACCAATACTTCTGAAATCTTGATCAATTGGATTCTCAGTAATAATCTAAAACTATCAATACCAGCTCGCCAACTGATATCCCTCCATTTTATATATTTTTGATCTTTTCATTGCCAGCACAGATATTTACCCAAAATTTCATTTTTTTCATTCACTCAGATCACTTACCGATCCAATTAACGTTTCAACTGAATAATACTAAAAAGAACTGCAGACAAACCCTTTTATGAACTAGAGTTCTTATTTATTTGCAGGAGCAACGGATTCTCATACATTCCAGTCATACTCTGATTTACAGTCTTTCTTTTTCTTTAAACAATAATAAAAAGAATTATAGAATTTGTTATTATCCAACGCCTCCTTGGTGGAAGTCACTGTAAAATTGATTATTACTATAAAAAAAAGTGTTTTTGCATTATGCGCGCATTTAACTTTACCGTGAATTTGGATTGCATACAAAAAAATTTCTGCCAGACTTCGACGCTTAATTTTCCATCTTAAAAGAAGGTTTTGGGATTTCGCTTGTGCTTCTACTGATTATAATGGCAAAATTTATATAATTATCAGAACTATTTAGAACAGAAATAGTCATCTCGTCAACAACAAAATCATTTATACTAAAACTAATTTGCTCATCACAGATTCATTTCAACAAGCAAATCTTCTGGAGTCCTATTTCAATAATCGCTTTGATCTTTCTGAAGAATCCTTTAACAGGCATAATGAACCTTTCATTTTCAGTGAATTATGAGCTACTATATGCACTACTTAATTAAAGATCCTTCTGATCAATGTCTTCTACTGCTTCTTTGTATTTTAAATAGTATTTGCCTGGTCTTCAACATTCCATAAGAATGATTCAATACACAAATTATTCAAATTCTTAAACCAAACAAAGATAGCATTTCCATGCTTTAACTTTTGCTTTATACAAATTTTTTAAAGGTTTGTACTTAAGATAATTATTATTTTTTCAATTTCAGACAAATTCCATCATTATCATTTCTGTTTTATTCCTTTTTTAGATTGTATACATTCATTGCAACTACTTCATCATAAGATTGTCGAAGGCCAAAGGGCCAAAAACTATTTTACATACAACATATACAGCCTATGACTAGTACTGACTACTACTGGCTAACTACTACTACTACTAGCTACTGACTGATAGTTTTCTATATATTAACTTAAAAATTGGTGTATAAGGCCTCGCTGCAAAGTGGAATTTGAAGCAGGAATTTTATTCTGGAGAAACTTTGTTCCACGAAATTATTTTCCACTTGAGGAGTTAAACAGGGTAGTATACTAAGTGCTTTCCTATTCACTATCTACATGAGGTATAATTTTGACCTTATCGCAGCTCATACTACATGCTTATTATATACAGACGACACTTTTTTATTTAAGAGATAAAAGTCACAACAAAGCTATCTTCAAATAATTCTTCGTAAGATTACTCAGTAGTGTGAAGCATTGAAATTCACCCTTCAACCTGAGAAAAGCGAAGCAATAAAATTTTCAATAAAAAGCAAATTCCAACCAGCATTTGCAGATTCATGACACCAATATACCATGGAAATAGCACACCCGATTTCTTGATATCATTTTCTCTCATGACCTTTACTTTAAAACAACACTTCATATATCTAAAAAAAAAAAAAAAAAAAAGAAGGCCATTAAAAAGTTGAATGACAATCAAAGCAATTGAAGCTAATTCTTGGGCTTGTCGATCCTGGCATTTCATTCAAATTCTACTATTTGAAGCTTACTCGATTATGCTTCTCCTAGTTTTATCTTTAGCCATAGTGATATCTAAATCCTAAACAGTGTATCTTAAAACCTTTCTACTATGTTTCGCTACAAATTTTCTTTCAAAATGCGTTCGCGTCTTTCAGAACGAACTCCGATCCTTATTTCACACAAAGTAGCCTGTCAAATTCCATTGTTTCAGAGGCTACTTATGTTGGCAGAGCACTTCTTTCCCAGACAAATTTCTTTTGATTCATCTTCTCCTCTTTCTATTTATCTTCGAAGTGAAAATCAGTCCAAATCAATTATCAGCTCTTTCAACTTTTTTTGCACACCACCTAGACAACTTAAGCATACGACCTTCCAATTTAATTCCCAATTTTCCACCACTTGATCAAAATACTAAAATCATCTTTCATTTTGATGATTTGTCATTTCAAAATAAACAGTTATCCCATCATGTCATCAAGTATCTATTTGAATAATATAAAGATGGACACTGGATAGATAAGGTTATTCTTTCACCTCTTCACTAGAGTCCTCCTCAAGAAATATTTCCAATTGAAATAACATTTTCACGAGTGAAGCTCTTGCAATTATATATCGTCACATGTTCTTTTAGATTCACAACTATATCATCCTTGCAGACATTCTTTTTTTCTTCAAGCTCTACAAAATTGCAACTTTCTATGCAATCGTATAGTATCAACTGCAAGGAAATCAAATTCAATCTACCTTAAGCATTATTTCATCATTATTAAACATTATTTGAGTTCATCTAGACTCTATGGAATGTCGGCATCACAGAGAATGAACTAGCTGACTCTCTAGCAAAAAAAAGCAGCATCCGAAAAAAATGGGTTACTCTTAATAACTTTTATAATTATCCTTATATGGGTATCCGGCTTTCGTAAGACCAATAATATTTTTGAAGCAATGTCTACAGCGGATTCTCATTTGAGCTGACCTGATGCTGGTGTAAATGTTTATTTTTTATAATAAAAATACAATTAGATCACACCTTGGTTACCGATTCACACCGAATTTGTTACATAGTCAAATTGTCCAATCGACTGTAATTGCAAACAATAGTTCTTTATTTGTTAATTTTTTACTTCTATTTTACAATTCCAAATTATTACCATTAAAAATTAATTAACACTAGAATCTAAATAAAGTTGTAAGTTATTTTGTGTTTTCCGTAATACACATTTTCTAAATTTCCGTCTTGCATGATATAACTAGATTGTACTACATATGATAATATATAAGTTATTATTAAAAATTATATTTATTATTAAGTATTATTATGAAAGTTTCACTTTTGTTAAATGTCACATGAAAAAAAAAGATTAAATGCCACATGATTAATGGTTTTCCAAAGTATATAAATTGTTTGTTTTCTGATATGTTTGAAGGTCTGTTACATAAGCATCTGTTTACAAAAGGAAGATTGCATCAAAATGATACCATCGGAGATAACTCGCAAAATCTTATAAAAAATGATTCTGAAGCTTTACCGGAAGTCTCGTTTTTGATCAATTTATTCTGCCATTAAAGCTCTGTTTATTTTATTACTCTGACTTTTATACTTTACATCTTTATACAGTACAAAGGGTCATACTTTCTTTCTGTATACTCCAAAATAGATTAATTTTATTAGATAATTTTTTATATTTGCCGTAATAATAGTTGTAAATCATTTTATTTTAGACCTATAATTAAAGCAAGTTTATATTAAAAAGAGTAACAAAGTAAATTATAATTAAATATTAACTATAACTCTCCTATGTAATGACAGACAATTTTACCTATTTTTACCATACTCGTACCATCAGAAGATTCAAACAGAACATTTATTTAGGATTTAACAAATTAATTCCATTCTTTTTCATATTTGCAAACCATTTAAAGAAAAATAGGAATTAATCACTTATGACTAAATTTGAATTTGAAACCTACATGCATTATGTTTTAGTTTTCATTCACATGTTTATGCAATACTAACTGTATGGCTATCCTATGTTTAAAATTAATCTTTAAGTATTTTGTTCTGCAGCTATACGAAAAGGGACACAAACAAACAAGTCGTTCCTGAGATAAAATAAATATAATTTAATAAAGATTGTATGTGTGAATTAAATAAAATTTGCTGTACTTCGCTGGGAGGGCGAATTGAGGCACTTTGGCGACAAGACATTTGAAATAGCAGCTTAATTTATTAAGATAAAAAAGAATTTTTTTATCTGCAGAGATTCATAAACATCTATTTGATATAATTTTGAGAAAAAAATATATTAATAAATTGAATTGTAAAATAATTTTTAAACGGAGAAAATATCAGGATATTAACCTTTTGATTTTTGTCCTCTTTTCGATAAATTATAATTAGATTTTGTTTTCAAAATTAGCATCATTCAAATGGTGAAGATTTCATTTTTCAGTTGATGAAAATATTTACAAAATTTGAATAGTATGTTTTTGATGATTCCGTATATTAAAGATCGAAACTTGTTCGTTGTAAGAGAGAACTGTGTAAAAAGGGACTGGCAAAATTATTATTATTTTTTTTTGATGAGTTAAAATAAATATTTTGGTTCTAAACTTACATTGGTTACATGAGGAAGGCCTCTTCTTTAAAGTGGTATATTAATTTAAAAATATATGTTTAAATGTATCTGATACGAGAATTTCAATAATTATTTTTTGACCACGAAAAACTCACTCAAAAAGTTCCCGCTGAATTTTTTTTTTTTTGATGAATCAAAATTAATATTTTTCTTCAAAATCTTAATTATTATTATTTTTAAAATAGATGTATGACAAACAAATCATAACAAAGTGACAAACAAATCATAAAATAAACGCACAAAATGAATCAATCTTATAAGAAAAAAAAAAAAATTCGTACTCTGATCTTTAGAGAAAAATCTTTGGCGTGAGCGTTATTAGGAAGACGAAATTACAATCTCAACGAGGGATTTTTTTTTAGATTTTTAGATTTTATTTAACACCTCAAAAACTAAAGCAGTTTGGAATATTTGAATGAGTAATGTTCTTACTTGCATCTTCACAAATCTCCAGCTGTGCTCTAAGACACAGAACTCGCTATAGTTTTACAGGAGATATGCATACATACATTTCTGATAAATATTAATAGTATAGATAAAAGTCCATATCTTCTTTACGATACTTCTTTGCGTCATATAAGGTGGTATATATCTTAATCTATTAAATCCAACCATTTCAACCTGTATAGAATAACAAACTAATTAAAATATGTAAGCTCAATGCTGAATCTTCATTTCAAAATTTATTAAGAAAAATATTGATAGTGAGTACAAAATAGTTGTAGTAATAGTTGATAGTAAATGTGGAAGGGATGTTGAGAACCTTAAAACATTGAAGACATTTAAAGATTTCTGTTTTAATAAAATTTCTCAAACATTTAGTTAACCATTTACATTACATGGTTTCTTTTTATTACGCCTATTTTGCTACTAACTAGCACACAACTAACAGCGATTTAGTAAAATATTTAGTCGACGCGAGTTAGTAAAATATTTATGAATATTATATGTACTAATTAAAATTATATGTTATATTATCAAAGATTTAAAATTTTAAATTCTTACTATCAATAATGTGTAATAATAATAATGTTCACTTAATGTGATAAATGTGATTTGATTTATTCTGATTAATTTTTATTATTTCAGCTTCGTCTGCGCTGATTACTTATCTAACACTGATTTTAAACCAACGAGGACTTACATTAGAGGAAATATCGTTGATGTATTTGGCAGCGAATTTTTTTACAGTTTATCTTCAATATAGGATGTGGACTTCTTGCAGACAAACTTGGGCGACTGATTTTGATCACAACATTAACTTTAATACTCTGCATAATTACTGTTTTAAGCCTGTTATTCCTTCCAGCAATCAATCCAATATATGACGAATCCAAAATATTTGGGGCTCTGTACTGCAGTAAAACGAATTCTTTCGAATTCGAAATCAATCGGACGTGTGAAACTTTTTCAGTGGAACCATGTGAGGAAGTGTGTGCAAAAACTAACGACTTTCATTGCTGCGGACATATTTTAGCACAGCAAATCTTGCAGAATGTTACAACAAATTATACCGATGCTGCTTCTATTCTCACCAATGACTCTTATTATGATTTTGATTGGTGTTTGCATGATCGTAAAGTAGTTTTGGTTGCAAATGACACCGGATCTCTTTGTGATATTTACTCGAATAATGCCTGCTCACCTTCATGTGAAAGTTTCGCGATAGTAAACAAAGATAGGATAATGTATGTTTTGTTGTACATCGCTATTGCGATACTTCTATGCATCGCCCACGAAAATGTATTTCGTTGTTTGGATACAGTTGCTATGTCCATGGCGAAGCATCATAAGGCAGATTACGGCAAGCAAAAGCTTTGGTGCGCTATTGGTTCTTTAGTTGGACCCTCTCTTGCTGCTCTTGTGGTGTATATTACGACTTTTTCAAATGACCAGCCGAATTACGAGTCTTCTTTGGTTTTATTTGTTGTTCTATGTGTGGCAAGTCTAGTATTCCTTCCCACTGTGAATTTGAAAAGACACGAACCTGCCAAGAAAATATGGAAAGCTACAACTGTACTTTTTAAAAACACCGATTTCTTGGTTTTCACTTTCGTGCTTCTCGTACTTGGAGGAACGTGGGGATTTCAAGTGAATTTCAAGAATGTGTATCTGACTAGTATAGGGGCACCTACTTACCTAGTTGGAGTCATAGACACTTTTGCAGCTTTGACTGGATTGCCTGTTTTGTATACCTCAAAGTGGCTGACGAACAAAATAGGGAACGAAAACATTGCTGTCCTATCTGTGCTTAGTTATGGTATTAAGTGTCTAGGATTATCCTTTCTCCAAACCTCTTGGCCAGCATTCTTGTTGGAATTAACGTCTGCAATAAATTTTTATCTGTTTTGGGTAGCGTGCATGAATTTTTGCACTGAAACATCGCCAGAAGATCTCAAGTCGACAGTAATAGCGTTCGCTGGTTCCATCCACTTTTCAATAGGTAATTCTTAAATTTCTTATTGTTATGGTAGGAAAGTGCTTTGAACTTTTTCCAAACCTTAAAATCCTTGAATCTCTTAGGATTGTTGTTTAGCTTATCAAATACGAGTGATATAGAAGTACTAATTTTAATATTCTTTTCCTTTTGTTATGCTGTATGCATTTGCTTGTATACACATTTTTAAATAATAAGATATCAAAAAATTTTTAAAAATACATTTTTTAAACTGCATTCAAGTACCTTATAAATAATTAAAAACACATAGAAAATATCAAAATAAATCGCTTAATAAAAGGGTGCAACAATAAATGATTCATAAATCAAAACTGTTGTCAGTCTTCAAGAGACTGTATTATCAATTAGATAAAAATTTTCTTATCATAAAAATCCCTCCAGAAAACAACTGAGAAAAATGAAATTCTTCACAGTATTAAAAAAAAAAATTATGAAATTTCCTAAAAATTCTACAGTAATAATGATAATAATTAATGATTTTCTGATTTGTAAAAATTTAGTCAGCTCAGTAAAGAATTTTGCTGATTAGAATATAATCTAGACCATACTTATAAGAAAGAAAAATATTTTTCATAACAAAACAAAATGCTTAAATCTTATATGAATGATAATAAAAATTATTAATTAATTACAATAACAAGGAATTATGTATTTCCAAGAAATTATCATAATAGTATTTTTTGACTTTTTTTATGCTCACAGGTAAGCACTTTTCAAATTAATGTATTTTTATTTAAGAGCCACGAAAACTGAAATGGCCTGTTTTTAAAATTTGAATTGTTTTGCTAGCTTCTTTTTTCTTAAAACCAAATTTTATTAAAAAAATTTTACATTTTTTTTTTATTAAAATTCATATCAAGTTTTAACAAATCCCTTAAAATTTGTAAAAAAAAAAAAAAAAGCTATATGAAGAAATCAAGTACACAACTATCTTTAGTACAATTGCTAGCTAGTTGTCTTCGCAAATTTTCTCGACTACAATCATTCATATCAACTTCTATTTAAAAGAATTTGTTTATTTTTATAAAATTCTAGATTTGTTCTATAAAGAACCAGAAAATTATGAAACTCGACAAACAAATTTACTCGCAACAAACAAAATCAGTGTTCTTTGCAGAAAATTTTATTCTTTTAATGACTTTATATAGATAATTGTTATAATTGTTATTGATTTAGTAGTAGATTACATTCAAATGTCAGAAATAATTATTATAAATTAAAAATTAATTTGAAATTATATTTCATAAAATAATATCATAATTTTTGTAAATTTATACAGTTAAAATTATTTAAATTATTTATTAATTTAAGTAAGAAAACAAAATACCACCCTAAAAAAAGTATCAAATATTAATATTTTTATAGACATTTTTGCCTTAAAATAATTTGTTATAATTTGAATAATGTTGTATACAATAAGAAATTATGTTTATTTATTAACATTTAAAATTTTATCTCGCTTTTTTCTGCTTTTGATTTTTATGATGGGAGTGTATTTTAAAAGTTAAGGCTTATAGTAATTGCTGTAGATTACTGTAGATATTTGAGTTTTTTTTGTGATTGTTTTTATAAGGTTTTTAATATATCTCATCATATAATAAACAAGATAGAAAAATTAATTAATTAATTTACAATAACTTTTAGTCCTTCTAAACAGTTTCTTAAAGTGTAAGAAAAAAATATCTAAAAACACAAATAATAATCATTGTATATAAAATTTAATGATTATCTATTTGCTGTGAAAAAAAAACCCAAAATAATCAGAAACAAATGATTAAATAATTAAATGTAAAAGTAACAAAAAATTTAAAAATTAACTTTGTAAACATTTTTTTGTTTCAAAATAATATTTTTTATCCATATTGATTATCAGCATTTATGTCAGCCTTCGCCTAGGAGAGAGTGCCGATGTTAATATTTACTCGTCAGAATCTAAATATTACACCAGTTACTGTACTTTTACTAGACCTAAATACCCAGGCTAAGTACATTGAGTTAGAGTACGCCTGTACTAAATTATAATTCTAAATTATCTACTGTTTGGCGAAAAAGGACAACAGAAAATTTAAAAAATAACTAGCTTAATAACTAGCACATATTCTTATGGAAATATTTACCACTTTTCTATTACAACAATATAAAAAAAAAAAAAAAATCTTCGAAATCTCTTTTATTGAAAAACATTAAAAATATGAGCTTAGTCAAAAGATTTTGGCATATTTCAAAAGTTTAAAATTATTTTTTAATGTTAGAAATTAATTAATAACGTGTAATTATTTTATTAAATTTTATAACAGTATGCTTTTATTTTTTACCTTTCAGGTCGAGCATTAGGAAGCCTTGGTGGCGGTCTACTCATGAGTTTTTATGGCGGAAGAATCGCATTTCAAGTCATAGCTGTTGTCAACATTGCGGTTGCACTGTTTTACGGAAAATATCTTCATTCTAAAAGGATACAGAAGAAGAAAATACTAAAATAATGTTAAAGAGTGTTATTGACTATTTGATTAACAGTTAAGTATTAGTTAAGTGTTAGTCGTTCATTAATTAACACGCTTAGAAACACAGAGGGCTCTTGGTAGAGACAAAGAGGAATACAAAGTGAACTTTAGCAGGGCCAACTTTTAGCTTCGCCAATCATTTTCAATCATTGAAAATTTCTAGAATTTGTAAGCAAGCTTTGGCTGTAGTAGAGTGTATTTTCCACAAAAAGATGCGAAATCATTTCAACGTTCTATGTCCAAGGAGACGATTGAACGATGCGGACGTGTTGTTTGTCCTGCACTGTAGACTAATCTAAATTCACTAGTCACATGGATAAATTAAAACCCATTATGACGCACTTATATATACTAGGGATCTCATAATGCAGATCTTTGATCCCATATTTTCCAACTTCTCAAACTTTCGTTTTCACATCACTCTATTTCCAGCATTTTAGTGAGCACCACAAGGCTGCATATATATTTCTTTAGCTGGTATTTTGTTTCCATTTCAGTTTTTGCTCATCTTGATGTCTTATAGCAATATTTGAGTTTTTGCTGTATGTTTTTTTATACATATCAATGTGCTACATGAACAGAAATGTAGTTTGTAGATAATATAAACAATTTAAAAATAGCAATTGTTGTTTTTAAAATAACTGGTTGAACTCATTATATGGCAACAGTTCCTTCCTAAATTCACAAGAGAGAAGGCAATCGCACACCCTTCCTATTCCTTTTGAAGATTAAAATAAAATATTTACTTTTAATCAGTTTTTATATAAGGAATTTCATGAATAGGAATTTTTTAAACTGATATTAGAAAATTCACAGTAAATTCGTTTGAAAATATTTAGCCTTCCTATTTGGTTTGATTTCATCATTGCCATTGAAAAGGTTTATAAGCTGATAAAAAATAATTGCTGTTCATTGAAAATTTATTTCTGTATTTGATTTTTAAAAAATAAACTCTAAAATGCAATTTATTTTTTTCTGTCAACAGGATTATATTAAATGAAATTTTGTAGAGAATACACAAACAAAGAATATTTTTTTGCATTAAATACTCTGTGCCGTATATGTTACAGTTTACATAAACTGAAAAAAAAATGTTTTTAATTTAAATAGAAAAGGGTCCTTTTCACATTAGATATTCTGGGTTGCATAAATTAACATTCATAACTTATTGCATTCCATAAATATAAGCATTTTTTGATTTATTTCTTCACCATATTCCGTTCCACCAACATACAGAAGTTCACAAACCTAAGAAATATGCGATTACGTTATATATATATTAAAAATATTACATCGAAAGATATTTTCATAATTTCAAAAACAAACAAAGAAAAGCAATATACAGACAAAACATGTCCTAGCTAGATAGTTTTCAAATATATATTTTAAGTTTTTTTATTCATATCCATAATTTTAGAAACTAGTTTAAAGATTCAAACTTTACTTTTTAAACCTGATTTTATTTTGATTAATTCATATAAAGTCTATTATTTCCCTAACATTTTTTTTATTTTTATGTAAAAGAAATTTGAAAATTAACTTGATATATTTAAAAAAACAATACCTGTAAGTAAAAGTTAAGTAATTGTTTAGCATTGGTTAGTTGCGTAATAACATTAGCTTCTACACTGATACCGCATTGCACTTGAAAAATACGTGTTAAACAATAATTTCAAACACAATACAATATGTGACATTAGTTTTTCCTGTTACATTTCGCATTTCATTTTAATGCTGCGATTGATAAAATAATTATTCGACGAATCTTTATTTCCGTTTCACAAATTTATAAAAAATACACTAGAGATTTAAAAATATCCCATTCGAACCGTGACATAGAAATCCAGAATTATTGTTTGATTAAAAAAAGCTAATTTTGTTTTCCATTTATTTGTAGTTTTGATATCATTGTTCATCAGTGTTGCTACATTTTAATTCCTAGCACTTGTTAACACTGATTTCATAAGATCTTTAACTTAATTTAGTATATAAAGACGTCGTATTTTCTTTGAAACTCACACTAGAAACCTTCAGTTTCAAGTCCTTTTTATCATTTGTTCCTTATTTTATTGCAAATATTCCACTGGAAACATGCATTCTCTTACTATTGTTTGCTTGGTTGCCTCTCCTCGTTTTCTGCGATTATGCATCTGGCAAACCTGATGACAAGCTAGAAGCAAGACATCACCATGATCATCATGATCACCATGATCATCATCATGACGAACATCATGACCACCACCATGATCATCATCATGACCATCACCATGATCATCATCACCACGAACATCATGATCATCACCATGGCCATGACCATCATCATGGACATCATCATCATCACGGACATCATCACTAAAGATATTGCAAAATCAACATGTAAACGTTCCTGCTATTTACTTTGAATATTTTGTTGCTTTAAAACAACTGTTTAATTGGCATTTCTCAGAATATACGAGTATAACATATTATTCAATAAAATTTCAGGCAATTTCTTTGTAACTAGAGGAAATTAAAATATTTATTGATTTCAACAAATGTCTTTGGTTCTTTTTCCATTTGAATAAGTTTTTTAAAGTTTTGATATTTCAGAATTTTATATATATTTAACATTGAAGGACAAATTAGAAATATTAAAATGTATTACAATTTGTATCAGATTCATAAATCACTGAAATTGGAGAAAAGTAATTTGGATTTAATATTTTGAAAAAGGACAAACTTTATTATTATGTGATTAAAAAATCTTTTTTAGTTATTTGAAAATAATTTAAATTTTCAAATGAATTCTTATTTACCTTTAAATGTTTCAAAATAAGTAAAAGCAGGAGAATTTCTATTCGATATGAATTAAATATAAGCAATCATTTAAATTTATTTCAGTATCAAGACAATAAATAAAAGACTAAAATTATTCCTAATTTTCTAATATTCAAAATAAAGCATTTTTAAACTTACTTTTTAATATAGAATGTGTGGCTGCATTATAACATATTTATTTATATTATTAAACTATTTATTTAATTATTACCTTAGAATTTTATATCCAAATTTATAAAACCACTTCTTTTATTTTCTTTATCAAACTTAATTTAAACTGAGAATCATTACCATTTGTATTCAACAGAGAAAATATTTTTAAAATGTTGAATTTAGATGGGAAAAAATATGTCCATTTTAAAAATATTAACGAAATGCTTTGATTCTGACTTTCATGAGGTTGTATTTCTAATTAAATGTCTTATTTCTCTGTATTCTTAAAACTATTCGAAAAAAATATAGGAAAACTGCATATATAATGAACTTAAATTTGTAAATGAAAATATAAATAATAAATTTTAATATAAATAATAATAAATACAAAATATAAATATTAAAAACTAAATATAAATATTAAAAACTAAATATAAATATTTTGTTTAGTTGGTGAAATAATGTCATAATCAAGAAAAAAATAATTAATTTTGATTTTGGATCGCAAAAAAAAAAAAAAAGAATTTAAGAGATTTTGTCAGCAATATTTCTGTTTCCTTTCGGTTTTAACAAAATACTTTTCAACAGTGGTTATGTAGGTTATTTTTGTAATTTCGTAATGTAATCACAGTTCTTTTTAGATCCGATTCAAATTTTCATCCAAAAAAAAGTTTGATCAGCAATTTTTATTTTGGTATGCTGTATTCGATGTGTTTGCCAACTGCATTAGAACAAAAAAATGATATATTTGATTAAATGCTGAAATTACACAATATTTTTTATAAATAACTGAGAATATTCATTTTAATTTATTCAAACTGTATTAGGAATATATATATATATATATATATATATATATATATAATCCGTATATATTTAATATGGATGTTTAATGATGTAAAAAAATCGTGGGGAAGGAGTACAAAATAATTTTTTCTTTACTCTAATATTCAAAAATTGAAATCTACAGCCGAATTTCAAAATATCATATATTAGCACTGAACAGGTTTGTTTAAAGAAATTTATTTTGTTGGATTGCTAATTTCATACATTTCAGATTTCTTTAACATATTGGGCTTATAAATTAGTTTTAACCCTTTTAATTAATTTTGTGTAATAAAAGGGTATAAATATTATTTACAAACTCATAATCGTTTATCAGTTCTACATATAAATTTTAATTACTGATTACTATCATCTAATGGGTTTGCTATTAAAAACTTTATTAAAGAAATTGAAATGCCAAATGATCGTTTAAGGAATTTTCATAAATATATGTACACAAATTTTGCAATTCTTAACGCAATGGATCTGATATATATGTATTCATAATGCTTTATTTTATGACATTTTATTCCCTATTGGCATAACATGATTCAGATAAGAATATTTATTATTTTGGGAATACAGTATCTTTACCATGCTAGTTCAGCTAGTAAACGTTATCGACCAGCTCAAGTAACCTATAGAGTATCCACGGTTGTTGGACATATTATAAAAATATGCTGCGGAAAAAGTCCTTTAACAGACAAAAACCAAATGTCTTTATTAGATTACAATACCACAACATAAATTAATAAGTTTCAATGTGAGATGCTTCGGTTGTTTTTTCATAAAAATTCCTAGTGATACCTGATTTCATGCATGAAGTGAAGAAGTTGGAGCTATGATAGATTGCTTCAAATAAAAATTTATTGGCTTTCATAATATTATAAATTAGTAAATTTATTTCATTTTATCTCTTCTATTTTTTTTACATTATGTTTTAATGTGACAAATAATTCTAGAGAGTGAGAGAGTTAGATAAAACTAAACCATTGGGCATGATTCTTATAATGCTCCAAAATTTTTTTTTAAAATAAAATGCCTCGTTTAATGAAGTCTTATAAGATTGCAAAATAGATATTGAGCCTATTTGACAAAAAATGTAACAATTTCTGTCATCAACGACATTTTATTGTTCTTATGAATAAAAAAATGATATCATGTGATTAAATAGCTAATTTTTTATTTAAATATTTACATTATTTATATATTTCCAAAAATTTATCTGAATATTTATATCATATTTTTAATAAATCATCACAAATTGAGTCCCCGTTTCGTTTAATTTAATTAGAAATTACTTCTCATTGAAAAAGAAAACACCGAAAAATTTGTTTTTGAAAACAATGCAATTGAAATATAAAATCAAAATCAAAATTTATTGTAAAATGTTCTTCAGTAGTTATCACGATCAAAATGAAAAAAAAAAAAAAAAATCTATAACTAGGTTTAAGAAAGACTTCTTTTCTTCAAGTTTTGCGCTCTGTTACGCATGAATATTTACGTAATTTCTATTATTTATCAATGCATAAAAAAACTTGCAGTTATTTAGAAATGTAGACTTCATTTTTAAATAAATTTAATTAAAACTCTAAAATTAGCTTAAAATAAGTTTTTTTTTTTTAATAAATTTGAAAGTTTCCATGAGAGAATTACGAGAAAAATTTTATCTTCCATATATATATATATATAATTATTCATCATTCTATACGATTAATATAGACTAAAATAATCAATATGTTGTTATTTTAATTTGCCCAGAAAATTAATCTAACTTTTGTGATTTTTTTTTATTTATTACAAAAATTGAGAATTATTTATGCCAGTAAGCAACATAAAATAGTATTTAATAACATGTATCCATGATGTACATGAAAAAAAAAAATATTTCTGAAATTTTCTACAATGAATTATATAGATGTATAATTATTATTACGCGTTTATAACATTAAATTTGTGGAACTAACTGTACAATGAGGACCTGATGACCGTGTGACTAGCGATCTGGCGGTCAATGCCAGAAGCCTCGAGCTCGAATCTCGCTGACACCGTGGATGCTTGTAATGTTTCGAAATCCACTTTAAACCGTAGATTCCCTAATACGACAACAGAGCGTTGGGCTGGCAACCCTACCCCGTAAAAGAAAATGTCTCATGTCTCGAAATCTGCCAGTTGGCAGACGGCCTTCGTTCCACATGGAGCTGTTGCTCCTATGAAGAAGAACTGTGCAATGAATAAAAAAAAATTTCGTATTGATCCTATGCATACATACTAATGCAGCGTTAAACTAAGTAAAAGTATCAGTTACATTTATCTGGTTCGTAAGAAAGCTAACATGGAATATGGCAGAAAAAGGAATGGAATACAGCATAAAAAGTATTTAATTGCAACTGACTGCCTTAAATAATCTCGCAGAGTCTGTTTTTCAGGTATTCTCACTTTCAACTTCTGAACAGACTTATCTCTCCGATTAGCACCAGTCAGAAAAAAAAAAAATATTTTGAAAAACCTAATTTGAAAAAAATTCTCTTCAAAATAAAAATTTACATTTTAAAAAAAATTTCCGATAAACATTTATATTTCTGATAACGAACATTTCACTTGCATGTACTTTTTTATACGCGTGAAAGCCATTACTTTTTACTCTGTGTTTAATACGTCAATTCTCTATCGCTATTAAAACTACCACCACTTCCTGTACCACAAAGCTGAAGCGTATACCACTAATGGCATAAACAATCTTCCTCTTAAATACCTTCTTAAAACCAGTTGATTGAGATGAATATATACAACACAAAACGCCGTCAGATAAGATAAATACCGTAATGGGAAAAAAATCTCTTTATAACTTGATTGCCATTTCTGTCTTGTTCTTAGTATCTTGGGTGAATAATGTCGCTCAAAAATATCACGCCAAAGATCTGAAGTAGCAGAGTGTCGCCATAGGACCTGCTCTAAACATCAACATGATCTTTGATCGACGTTATATAAACTTCAGAATCAATTTAAAAAATTGTTGAAACTTTTTTACGATAACACTTGAGTCACGTGTCTGACCAGAAGAGTTGGCGGAAGTCTGAAAGATGGATTCATTCGAAGGTGAATGTTGTTAAATTGTTAATTGATGCATTTTGGATACTTCATAATCACCAGTAATTGAAGGTAAGTCACGTGTTTGATCTGATTATATACTAAAATATGTTGATGAGTAACATAATATGATGACTTATCGTGTGATGAATGTTTCATTTATTCATGTACCGATCCCGCAGTTCTAAAAGTCTTATACATTTTTCGAATTCCGATTATTTGATTTAACATATTCGTATAAATAATTGTAGGTTTTTAAAGAATTCTAGAGATCGCATTCATCACACTTGTTTAAAAACTTGTTGAATACTTTTATAGGAGAAAATCGATAATTTGATTTTTCTGCATATGAAAATTAACCAGCCGAAAATAATTCGTTAAAATCAAGGGAAAATAAACAGTTGTTTCAGAACATGTAATAACAAAATTGTAATTTAGAAAGCAATTTCAAGTATGATGGATAAATTTAGGTTTAGTAAATGTGATTTAGTTTTATTATTCTTTTTTACGATATTTGATAAAACAAATAAAATCTTAAATCTATGCGTAAATAAAGCAATAAATAAATAAATAAAAATAAAATAAAATCTTCTAAAATAATGTTTAACTTGACAACGTTTTAATATTGGTTTTAGACTTTACTTAAATGCCTTCTTATTCATCTACGCATATTCTAAAACACAAATTAAAAATAAAAAATAGAAATAGATAACTTACTTATTCGAAACAAAATAAATAATCTATTGGGCCTATATACAGGTTACGTATAAAATTTAGAATTTAATGTAAGAACGAAACGCATAACCAATCTTAAAAAGTAAAAAACTGTAAAATTCCAAACCATTTTCTTGAAATATCTTATTTTCACTTTGAAATAAAATTGTCTTTGCTTTCACCAGACGATCTTTTAAAACACTTTTACATTATTTAAGAATATAATTTTTAAAATGGGAAAGAAATTTAAATAAATATTATGTATAAAAGAGCTCGCAAAATTTAAATAAACCAATAAGAAGAGTCCGCAAAAGAAAATTAAAAAAATAAACCAATAAGAAACGTTGACAGTGGTCAAGGAAACAAAAACTGACCAAGAACACGAAAAAAGTGATCAATGAAACGAAATAGTCCTCTCCCCAAAACAATACCCAAGATTTCATGGGTAAAAAAAATGAACAATTAGATGCATAACTGTAGTAATAGTGAGAACAGCATTTCATACATACTATGAGTATAATTTTTCCTTCAGGATCTTGACATTAAATGCCACTTATTGTACATAGTTCCAATCTACAATTACAATAATGTTCTAATGACAAAATTAAAAAAATTTAATTAACAATGTTTTACGCATTACCGGAATAAATTAGATTACAGATTATATATTAAATAATTTTTAGAAATCAGTTTGGATTAAGATCAAATCTGTTGTACAAATCAATTATTCATTTAAGACAAATGAACAATTATTTACATTAAAATTCTATTATAAAGATTAGTTAACATATCTTTGATTTAACGTACACATTCAAAATAAATATATGTTTCATAAACAAGTAATTAAATGATTTTACCTTAAATTTATTCTAAAAGTGATACTCAGGTAATTCATATATCAAATAATTTAATTTATGAAAATTGTAAAGATGATTATAGTTTTAGTTGTCGTTTGACGTGTCGACTTTGTTTAAGGTTGTCAAATCCAAGTGAAGAAACTATTCTATGAAAAATGTTACTTGCATTTCATTCTTATAAATTTCTTATTTCTTTCCATTATCGCTATTAGAAAAATCTTTGCTGGTGATAATTTTTCTCTTTTTGTTCAACACAATTCTAAATACCATAAATGGATCACTTGCCGAAAAATTTTTATAATAAGATTTGAAAGAATTAACTCTTATACAACTATAAAGTTATATATGCGTGAAAATTGTTTCCAGAATTGAGCCTCAAATATTTCCTTGAAAATCTATGAAAGTAAATTAATTTTATATATTTTGCTATGAAATATTTTACGTTAATAAATTAAAGCTCGTATTATGTTTGTGCAAATCGTGTTTCTAATCTAGAATAGAATTTTTAAAGCTTTTAGTGGAATATATATTACTGTATGTTAAAACATTTTGTATTCATGTTTATTAAGTCCCTTTGCAGATAATTTTTCGATGTAACTACTAATTGAACAGATTTTTTAATATTTATTTTTATTTTATTATTAAATGTTTTATGTGTACAAAAACTTTTTGTTTAGAACGGTTTCTTCATTTAAATTAAGTTACTTTAAACAAAGCAAAGACGTTTAAACGAAAACTAATACAACCATCTATAAAATTTTCATAAATCCGGTTATTTGATGCATTAATTACCTGGAGACGACATTTAGAAAAGTTAAAATATATTAATTTATCCTCTCATTTTTTCAATTGTAATGGAATTTAAATCCTTTAATTAGTTATTTATAAAATATATAATTATTTTCTTATCATTTTACTATTATTATCTGGTCATCTTGCTATCAAGTTTAATATTTTTTTCTTTGTATTATTATAAGATTCTCTATTATAGGAAAGAAATTGGCTATCATAGCTTGATGGCGCAGTGACTAGCGCTCAATGCCGCAGGTTTTGGGTTCGAATCACTGCGGTGCTTTGGACGTTACGTAGTGGTTCAGAATCCACTCTAAAACATATGTCCCGGTTTAATATGACTGTGGTGCTTTGGGCGTAATAGCTGACAAACTTTAAATTAAAACTCAAATTTTTATTGTATAGCATATCAATATTGATCTTAAAAGTTAAAAATGGTCATTTTGATAAAGAGAAAATATGTTTATTCAGATTCCTTTCATAGTGGCTGTTTTAATTGTAACCTAAAATATTTTAAAAGTCTTTACAATGAAATTTTTGAAAAAATTAATTCAATTAATTAATTAAATTAAATTTAATTGCAATTAATTTTTCAATAAATTAGAAATCAGTAGATTTTTTTTATGCTACGGATTATATTTTGAAAAGAAAAGGCAATTATTAATTTAGTGAAATATTTTGAAACAGATAAAAAATATTCAAAATTGTGTGATTTAAGGATGATTCACAATAGTCTAATTATCGTAAACATTTATTTATTTGCAGATTTCATTTAACATTCATCAAGAAAAATTGCATTTAGTATAGAAAGCATTTACACTTAAAAAAATCTGATAATACATATTATAAGTGACCATCATTCTTTAGATGGATGTTTTTTTAGTCACATATAATGACGTTTTTTTTATTAAATCAAATTATATTTTAATGATACCTATTCTTTGATAATTGGAAAATAAAATATTTTGTATACAAACCTATACATAAATTTAGTTTCTCTATGAAAGCTTAATATTATTTGTCTATCCAAAAATGTTTAGGGATAATTTTAGTTTTTAAAACTAAAATTTTTTTAATTATTATTCAAAACGAAAGTAGTAACAAGTTGTATACTCTTAATTTATAATATGAAATATTTGTATTGTTTTAAATTGTATAATATATGCTAAATATTTGTTGGAATAAATTTTATACGAAACCATTTAAATTTTTTTTTCCCCAACGATATAAAAAATTGTATACAATGTTTTTACACATAATAGCACGTGCACTTATTATTATACGTGCAAAATCCTTCTACAGATGAACTTTAGTCACATATGACATTTTTAATTTATTCAATGACGTTTTTTTTATTATATTAAACAATTTTTCAGTTTTTAAAACTAAAAACTATTTTCTTATAAGTATTCAAAACGAAAGTAATAACAAGTTGCATATTCTTCATTTATAATATGAAATATTTGTATTGTTTTAAATTGTATAATATAAGGTAAATATTTGTTGGAATGAATTTTATACGAACCATTAAAAAATATTTTTCCCGCGATATAAGCAAAAATATTTACGTTGATTTTAAAAATTAAAAAAAGCTGTATGAATTTATTTGATTAATGTTTATTACGAACGTTTTTACTTTGAATATTAATGTTATATAAAATATAAATTAGGTAAAGTTATTTAAAATTTTTAAATAAAGTTAATTTGATTAAAAAGGACCAGGAAAGGACATTAGTGACGTAGGAAAAAAACTCTCCACTTTATCAAGAGTAGAATGTATTTATTTCTCTTATCGCATTTTAGCCATTACATATGAATTGCAGTTGATTGATTAATAGAATCAAATGACTGCTTCTTGAAATTATAATTAGTGTATATTGTGTTTATTTAACTTGTCATTTAAAAAGTTAAAAAGCCGAATATTATTCTTATCAAAGCTCTTTCAAACTGTTTATTTATAAAACTGATAAGACTCGAAATGTATACAGATAAATAATTCGTTAAGTTTTAAATTCACAGAAAGATAAAAGGTCTCACATGAGTTTTTTCTTCAAAATTTAACCACATTAATTAGTTTAAACTCAAGTACTTTTATTGAAATTTTAATTTGCTCGATAAATGAGTATTAATTTTTCCGAGAGAAAAGGATGACTGTAGTGTGCAGGTTGGGCAACCAGATTGTATAGGTTGGCTGAGTTGGGTTAGTGTGGCTGGGTTGAGATATTTGAGGCACAGATTTGAAAAACTCACAACTTTATTTGTACACGTAAAAACACCACACACATACAATTAGAGACATACAATATTTAACACATTTAAGTAGAGATAATAATAGATTCGTTGAAGGACTCTACTTCTAAGTCAAAAGTCGAAATTCGGATTCTCGCAGGGTGAGAGGTGCGCTAAATCATCCCGTTTTCTTTTCGGGATGAGATACAATAAATTAAACTTTATAGCGCAGAGTTGTTAAACGTTAAAAAGAGTGCGGGTTGCGATGTACAAATTTCTCCTGAATATCACAGGGGACGTTCTTGCAAGTATATAGAAGGAAGCATGATTACATGACTAAAATCTCTGGATATTTTTAAGAATTTTTATAAGATATGGTTTTTGGATTCTATGGCAGATTTTCATAAAATTTTGTTAAGATTTCTTTCATAAATTTTGACTACTTGAAAGCCTATGGTGCAACAAATATGCAGTTTTTAATTATAGGATAATTATGCATGCATTGTGTACTTAGATGAAAAAACCTTTTTTTTCTACATTGGTAAGCCTAGTATTTCATTAAAATATGATTAGAAAGGTCACATACACCATCTAATGGAAATTTAAGCACTAAATTAAAATTAAGCATTTTAAGGGAAAGCTACTCGAATTTGATGTTGTGTAGGAAAATAACCCAAAAATTTCAGTCGGAAAGTTTTATTGGCGTTGTTTTTTACACAGACCACTGAGTCTAATTGATTCTAAAGGCAATGAGTGCAGCCGTCAGAGAATTCAAAACTTATCTGGCTACGCATGACGAGTTGGAAAATATTATAAGAAGGTTGTTTTAAGATTTGATTATGATTGGCTAAAAAACATAAAATTTGGATCTCAATTGGTTAAGTATGGAAAAGAACGACTCTAAAAAATTTAATCATCAGCATCATCATTATATAAGATAATGAATAGAAATTGAACGTATTTCTATTATTTTTATGGGGTACACAGCAAGATAAAAAAATTTGAAGGCTATTTGTTATGTGAGTTTAAGATAATCAACAGAATTGACCCCGGAGATGACCATGATGATAGAAATAGTTTCGACTTGTATTAAAATAATCGATAACAAGTAATGAACTTAAATGAGTAAACAAATCAGTTAAGGAACTAAATGTTTTGCTGTGGCTACGAGATGAAAAAGAAATAATTGCATTTTCTGTGTAGGAATGCATGATGTTTATTATTGCAGGCGAATTGCTTTAAGGTCGTAATCAGTGGGTTAATGTAAAAAATTTTCTAGAAGAATTCATTGAATTCAATCTGAAGATCAATTTTTTTATTAGAATAAGAACATTCACAGAGATTTTGCCGTTTTTTTAATGTAGAATTTCATTTCGGCATTATTTGGATTCTTTTAACATTTGTAGGTGCGTATGTATCCTAAATTTGGATAATCATAAATTAAAATCTTTTTATTCATTGGCTCAACAGCCCCATGGTGGGCCAAGGCAGTTTGTTTACTGGCAGATTTCAAGACAAGAGATGTTGTCTTTTACGGGGTAAGGTTGTCAGCCCTGCGCTCTACAATCCTATTAGACCGAAATCTACTGTTTAAAGTAGTTTTTCAATCATTATAAACATCCATGGCACCACCAAGACTTGAACCCGAAACCTGTGGTACTGATCGACAGAGCGTTGGTCATCGGCCCACATTAAAATATCTCTTAATATTTATTTATATAACAAAGTTATATTCTAAAAAAAGAAGGAGGAGCATGCTTGCATTTTGAAAATTAAGAGTAAACAGAATTCTGTATTAAACAGATTAAAAGTATATAATTACACAAGATATATATAATAGATATTTACAAATAAAACATGTTGTGAATTTGATCTACTTCAGTATGTACCGCAGCCATCAGAGGATTTGAATGGTATTTTTAAAAAGGGGTATTTTTAAAGTTAGGTTATTTTTAAAAACGTTTATTGTATGATTCCTTTGAAGGATTCTCAATTATGCAATTTTCAAAAGTAGTCTCCCTCAAAAGAGGCGGGCCTGGTGGCAGCGCTCTGGTCTTTGGTATCACCGGTTTCAGGTTCTAATCCTGGCTGCTGCATGGATGTTTGTGAGAGGTTAGAAATCCACTTTAAACTGTAGGTCCCGGTCTGTTTAGCCCTAGTGTGCACAATATGACCGTAGAGCGACAAACCAAATCAAACCTCCAAAGGAGTTATGCAACATCAATTTGTATGATATTATCTCATGCAATAAACCATTTAAAAAATAACCTAACTTTAAAAATACCCTTTTAAAAAACCATTCGAATTCTCTGACGGCTGCAGTACATGCTAGAATCCTGATGACATAAGAAGAGATGAGAAAATCCAAATTCGCAGCATATTTTATATGTAAATATCATATATTCACAACGTATATTTTATGTGTAAATATCATATATTCACAACATGTATTTTATATGTAATTATGCAATAGAGATTCATTTTAGAAAGCGTGTTATTCGTCAAAAAGTTGTATTAGCAGTATTGGTGTATCAGAAATTATTGAAAATTCAATGGAATCAGTGAGAGACATATTATTGAGAGAGACGGTTTTGTCACTTCTAAACAACTTTAAAAAAATCTTTAAAAAACTTGTGGCTCAAAAATTAAATTAATTCCATGACAAGATTAATATTATAAAACTACTAATGAGGAAAAATGCTAAAAGTTATATGATAAAATGACTTTGAAAAATTAAATAAATTAAAAAAATAATGAAAAAAAAAAAATCAACAAGTTTAAATTTCAACATCACTCAATTATCAGCAACGCATATTTTGAAATTATAATGTATGGAATATAATCAAGAACTGTTTACTTTTTTTCTCTTATCTATCTTAGTATATTTCACAAAACATTAGCTGCTTAATTGATTTTGAAAGCTTTCTTCCATGAAACAGTTAGCTCATGAAGTCTTTCATGTTTTTATTACGTAAGGGTGCTTTATCACTAGAACTTTCTTGACATTTTAGGATGTGTGTGAAATGTTGACTTAACATTTCTCTGACGAAAGACTTTTCATAATATATTTTTTAAAACTTTTTCATAGTAGTATCTATAACTATTAATCTATTTCTAGCTATTTAAATCAAACATAATCTCCTATTTAAAACATTTGAATATAAATAAATTTTTTAAAAAATGTGAATATAAATAAAATTAATTTAGAAAGTATAAAAATGTTAACAAAGAAAATATCCAATATCTGAAACAAGCATAAAATATGTTAAATTAAAAACAATAACATTCCAAAAACTTACGATTTTATATTCAAGAATATTGCTAAAAACTTGTAAAAAAAAGAAGGCATTATTAAGAAGTCAGTCTGAATTAAATTATTTGCAAACATTTAGACCCCCCCATTCTTTTAAAGGAAAAAATCAAAATCATTATTGTTTCCAATTAGTTAAAACATTAATATTTTTTATCATCAAATAACTTTTCTTATAAAATGGCTACACAAATGGCGTTTACTTAGTTAAAACAGTGTTTTTCGTAAACATTTTACATTCTAATCGTATTTCTAATATCCATTAGAAGTAGGATTTAAATATTATATACAGTATATCTAATTACCATTATTGTATTGTATTATTCTACTGGAGTTTCTAGTATACTACTATGCAACTGATTACAACCGTATAAAAGGCAATAATAAATACCAATTGACGTAGTAATATATCAATTGGCCTTAATAATGACATCTACAATTGTATGATTTATTCTTTAATGTGAAAAAAAAGGGGAATGTAAATAAAAATAATTTAGAAGGTTAAAAAAAAATGTAAACTAATAAAATATCCAATATCTGAAACAAGCATAAAATATATTAAATTGAAAATAAAAACATTCCAAAAAACTTACAATATTATCTTCAAGAATATTTCTAAAAACTTGTGAAAATAATTGTTAATTTCATTAAATTAAATATTTACAAATTATGTATTACATCTAAACTAATGAAAGCTAACGATTTTATTAACTATTCTAAGAGCAATCAATTTTATTTTATCGCTAATTTGCTGTCAAATATTCCATCTGATATTTATTGGTTTTTCTAGTATTCTAATATGCCATTGATTACAACCGTATCATAAGTTTGTCAATAATAATGACATCCACAATTGTATAATTTATTCTATTACGTAAAAATAAAAAACCATGAATATAAATAAAACTAATTTAGAAGGTAAACAAAGTAAACCAATAAAATATCCAATATCTGAAATAAGAATAAAATATATTAAATTAAAAACACAAAAATTCAAAAAAAAAAAAAAAAAACTTACAATGTTTTCTACCAGAATATTGCTAAAAACTTGTGAAAATAATTCTTAATTTCATTAAATTAAATATTTACAAGTTATGTATTACATCTAAACTAATGAAAGCAAACGACTTTTTTTTAACTATTCTATTTTCAGAGCCTTCAATTTTATTTTATCGTTAATTTGCTGTCAAATATTCCATCTTTATTTAATTTAAAAATAATAAATATAAAAAATAAATAATAAACACTAAGCTAAAAAAATATTCTAAAAAAATGCTATGCTTTTAGTTTTTATATCATTCCATCATGAATACTAATTTTTTTATTATCTAAATTGTTTTTGTCCTTTTCTTACTATTTTTTGTTAATATTAAACGATAATCTGATGAAAGCAGACGATTTATAAACTTAATTTTTACAAAAAAAAAAGTTACCCTTTTTTTTAAATTATTTTACGCATGTAAAATTAATTAATGTAGGTTTTAGTTTTGATAAGAATAATTATGGAAAATTCAACTCAGAAATTTGTTAACTTATACATATTTTGTGATAAAAATATTTTCAAGCTTTTTTTGTATGCATAAAGAACTTTATATTTTTAAACCGTACTACTCTTGAACATCAAAATGACTTAATATAGCCTTTAGAAGTTTATTTTAAGAATTTCTACTCTAGTTCGATCAATTTTACATATTTTTAAATAAATTAATATATCAATGTTCACATTTGTATTTAACTGACACATTTTAAAAGGAAAAACTTAAGATAAATTTAACAAAATTAATCTAGACTTGAGGTGATTTTATTGTAATCAATATATATATATATTGTTAAAATCAAATATGACGCTGGAGATGCCATTAAATACAAATGAATTCTTGAAACAAATATTCTCTGAATTTTGACATTTTGAAAGTCAATAGACATAAGGCTTTTTGGTTGCGGGTGAAAAAGAAAATACCATCTCGATCATGACCACTAATCTTATCTTTTAGTTTGTACTAAATTAGAAAGCATTGAACAAAATATTTTTTTATTTTGTTTTTAAATGTTTATATGTTTATTAAACTAGAACTGGATCGTGTCCTATGTTTTAGTTTTCTTTCCTCCAAAAGATGAAAGTTAATTTTTAAAATTTTTATTGATTTTTTTAAAAATTAAAAAACGGCATTTGGGGAAATGGGCCTCTAATAAAATTAAAGTGGCCCACGGTCTGTATATTTTTGTATTAATCTAATTAATGACTGCATTTTAAAATTTTGTTGTGTTAATAAGAACATATGTCGTTATTCCATGAAAGCTCTACTTTTCAATTTTTTGCAGTCATTGGAAAATAAACGAAATTGATTGAAGGCCACAAAATAATTATATGAGAAAATTTCTGTATTCATGCGATATTTATAAGAAAAGGAGATAAAAAGGGATTGACGAAGATTGTAGACGAAAATACTTCAGTATTGCCTATAAAAAAAGAGAAGAATTAGATGAAAATTTTTGTGTTTTTATATTTGCATTTTTTATTTCAGAGTTCACATTTCGACATTTTTTTCTACATGAATATATTAAATAATATGCGAAACCTACTACGCCAAATATGCAGAAACATTTGAAATCGCTTGCCGTTTATACTAATAATTTGATTACGGGCCATTGATAAATAGTTTTCATACAAGAACTAACGATTATTTTACGCAGCATGGCCTTGTGCCATAAAACTCCAGCCAACCAACCAACCATACGAGAACTATTTATCAAATCGCAAATACAGTAAAACTTCAATATTTAACATAAATAAGAGATCAAGAAGAAAAATTTAAATGCGGAAAAAAAAGGTTAAATCAGGGTGGGAGAAAAACACAACAATGAACATGAAAATATTAATTTAGGTATATGCCTTTTATTCCTCTTCCTTACAATGGTTACAACTTTTTAATTAAATTAGCACTGGATCATGTACTTTTTCTCATCTTTTATCAAGATGTGATATTTGTTTTTACAAAATAAATAAATAAAAAATATTAATAATGTTAACTTTTAAAAGATGAAATAATATGGCTTATGGTTTCACTGTAATATAGCAACAAAAACAGTGGCAACAAAATAAGTCGCAACCTATAACAACAAAATCAGTGGAGGACCACAGATTGTGCATTGGTAGTATTATACTGAAGAACTGAAAGAGATAATTGAAGATAGACGTGTCTCAGCATACTTCAAGCAACCGATCTTTATTTTGTTTCCTCAATTACACACGTTTTATTCATTGAATCTCTTCACTTCGAGTCTTCAGCCCACAAAACACGTGCGTCGTCTGCTGCACAATTTCGTTCGATTGAGCCCGAATTATCCGCTTGTTCGTCTTGTAAACTCTCTGCAACTGTTTCCGTTCTCTTTATGTGGTTTTCTGGAGACGTCACCACTTGCTGGTGTTCCTTCTGCTGCCCGAGATTTTCTTTAATGGAGCAAATCAGAGTGGGGTGATGAGGTCAGGATGGACGTTTGCGACACCCTTTTGGTGGCTTGCTCAGGGTGCAGGCGACGTATGGCGGTGTCGGCCGCAGCCGAATTTCGAATTCATAGATTTGTGGATTTTTTCTTGTTCTGTTGCCTTTATAGAAGCGTGAAGCAAATATCTGCCTGGATTCATGTCCTTTTGACTGAAGAATCAATTTTTAGGATTTAAAAAGCGCAGAGAAAGACCTGAATGTTCGTAAGTTTGAAAGAAGTGTTCATGCATTTACACCCCGAAAAAAAGTTAGTGTTAAAATTTTATTTACATAATTTTTTTTTTAGAAATACTTCTTATTTTGATTTGATTTACATTTTAAGAGGTTGGAAAAATATTCATCTTAAGTAATTCATTAAGGAGCATGAATAATTTTTTATTTTATAATATATATATACTTGTAAAAGTTAAGGAAAGGAAGAAAAAAAAAATGTATATATATATATATATATATATATATATATATAAATTCTTAAACATTATTTTCTTATAAATATATATATATATATATATATTTATATATAATTAAAAATTAAATAGAAAAAGTTCTAAATATTTAGAAGATGCTCTTTAATGAATTACTTAAAATGAATATATATAATAAAATATAAAATATAATATTAAAATGAATATATAATATATAATGAATATATCCCCCTAACTTTTACTAGTTGTTAAGTTTTATTGATATTTCAAATTGTTAAAAGTGATAAAGCAGGAAATCCAATGTATTTTCAAATGCCAGGAATTGTGTGAATTCGTATAAAATACTCTTATGATACATAGAATATGTTTATTATTAAAAATTATTGAAATTTCTCATATATCATATCGTTTATCATTAAATATCTTTTCTTATATTATATTTTTTTTATATGCAATTATTAAAAGCCGTGAAAATTTATATATATTGTTTAGGTCTTAGGACAAATTCAAGATTTTGAGAATAAATTTTTTTCTCTATTAATTTATTGATAAATCTTTTTACTATGAATGTGTGTTAAAAGGAAGATTCGCTTTAAGGAATAAAAAGTAAATAAAAGAAACATCGCAGCACAAATATTACCATTACAATATTTTGTAATAAGAACATTATTATTGGGATTTTTTCCATGGTAATATTTGTGCTGCCTTGTTACCAATGAAAAAAATTCCAATAATATTGTAATATATTATTCAAAATATTACAATAATGTTACACAATTAAGCCTAATTTCATCAGATGAAACAATACATTGCATTTATAATTTTGTAAAAATTCTTAAACATATGATAAACATATTTGAATATTTTATGCAGAAAAAAAGTTGAAATAAATGTGCTTTTCAAATATATATATATATATATATATTCTCTGCCTAACTTTTACAAATTGTTCAGTTTTATTGTTATCTAAACCTTTTAAAATTAATGTGATGAAACATGAAATCCAAAGTGTTTTCAAATGTCAGGAATTCTGTGAAATTGCATAAACTACTGTTATGATACTTTGCTTTTTTAATCCTTAATTTCTTCAATACATTAATTAAAAGACGCATCCAGTGAATGTTTACTATATATATATATATATATATATATATTATTTAGTTTTTAGGACAAATTCAAGATTTTATGAATATAAATTTATTGATAAATTATTTTTAATAAATATTTTAATACTTTGTAAACAAATAGCAACAATAGTTAATAATAAATAGTAATAATAAATAGCATTCAAATGTTACCATTGAAAAAAAAAATTCTAATTGTTATATATTATTTTATATATTACATATTATATAATCTATATATTATATATTATATATTTTTTGTAATATATTATATTACAATAATACTATAATCTTAATTTCGTCAATTGAAACAATGACACTGCATTTATAATTTTGTATAAATTTAATTATTCCAACATTCAAAAATTAAATGTCAAATTGTTGCATAAATTCATATTCCATAGATATCTTAAATATCATTTTAGAAATATCCAATGTAGTTACATAAAATCTCATTTCTTTTAAAAAATATGTATTATGAATTATTATATGTATTTAATAATTATTTTAAGATGCTCTTAATAAAGTAAGACTAAAATTTATATTTTGTATATTAGGGCAAAATAGATTTTTTTTTCTAAAATCTATTGATATGAAATTAATCTGAGAATTGCCCAATTAATCTAATATTGAGAAACAAAAATTTTTTATTGATAAATATCTTTAATGAAAAGCGATAGGATATATAATAATTTTTAATAATTTTAATGGTATTAAAAGTTTTTGATAAATATATAATATGCAGAAAAAAATGTGAAATAATTGGAATTTCGAAATTGCTTTATATATATATATATATATATATATATATATATATATATATATATATATATATATATATATATATATATATATATTTATATAATGTTTTTTTTTTCTTGTATTCTATTGTCCAGTATTGTACATTTTTTAAAAACGTTGCTTTAAAAATTAGCAAGAATGGCCAAGTATAACTTGATATCAACCTATATACGTATTAGCTGATATGAATATTTGGTTAGTCTGCTAATTATAACAAATACTGCCTATATACCAGAATTTTCAGTATTTAAAAATTTTGAAGCTTGAATATTAAATTGAACATAATCATTAAAAACATTATAGCCAAATTTTCTTGTAGTCTATATATAGTCTTCTCAATTTATTAAAAAAACATATTTTTATGCAGTTGAATTAACAATAAACTTTTTGTCACACAAAATTTTCGTCACAAAAGGTTAATATGCTATCCCTTGTTGCTGTATATATTTAAAAAAACAAAGAACAAAAGTATTCCAAGTAGTAAACTAAATTAAACAATACTATAAAGAGTAATTAATATATTATTAAAATTACTAATAGTAATAGATAATAAAGATAATTATTCTATTATTTAAAATTATACTTTTTATATAATTAGTAATCAAAAATATGTATTCTGGATAATTTCAGAATAAAATAAAAATCCACCTTAAAATAGAGAAGCGTTATAGATTTTGTATAATATAGAATATATTCTCAAATTAAGGATGTAACCGTTATTGGTAGCACGTCATTTTCTCAATAAATCGAAATTAAATTACCTTAATAAATGAAAAAAAAAGCCCCAATAATAATATGTAAAAATTTTTGGATGATTACAAACTTTAGTTATTATTAGTTTAAAGCTTGCTCTGTTTAGAACTCAGATCTCATTTTCAAATTTAAAATCATTCAAAGACGCTGATTTCTTTTCTAACAACGAATTAGTGGGATAATGTTTTTACTTTCATTTGGCTACCATCAAATCTAAGTAACAACCAACAATTTCTAAATTTTCAATTCTTATCAAATATCAATTAAAAGAAAAAAGATTTAAAAGCAGGTTTTAAAAAAGCAGGTTTTTAAAAAAGTTTTCTATTTAATTTTTTTTTTTTTTTGTTATTCTTGCATTGACAAATTAAATATTTTTCAAGCATTAATTAATTTTAACTATTAATAATTTTTGATGCTATCTATTGTTTTAAATATTTAAAATCTATTTTTATATTGATAATATAGAATTTAAAGTGAACTAAATGTATAACTACTATGACATATAATAAAGAAAAGGGCTTGTTTGCCCATCAGTGGACTTTCCATTCTTACTCATGCATATATAGTACACGGACAACCCACAATGAGCAATTAAAACATGCATATAATAATGAGAAAGGTGATGATATTATGATGATGGTGATATTATTATATAATGATGGTGATATTAGGACATACATTGATGAAAGGGGATTTTTTGTTATTCTGTATAGATGGCCCGCTTTTCTACTTTCTACGTTTTTTATGCCTACAGAAGGATAGTTTTGTTTTCTGAGGGAGCGAAATTTAGGGATAATTATCTCAAATTTGGATATCTGAAAATCACATTGGGGAAAATTCCAAACAGGCGGACTGACTGTCTGTACCAGATGCTTTATACATTTTATCACAATCACCATTCAGCCTCCTCGTTTCTGAAAGCAGTGACTGCAACAGACGCCGGCAGCCACCTAACATGATTCCTAATTTTAATTCCTTCTATTAGCTCAACTCTCCCATGATTCTCGTTCATAAATTTATATTGCTGACTGTGAAAAGACGAACATTTAGCATGTTTCTAATTAGATGCCAGATAAACTTAAATAAATGAAGTGGCATCTTCATTACTTGTTTATATTGATGGCTGTAAAGACATAAATTTGTGGTAGATTAACTTCATTACGGCTTTAACATAAATTTAAGATTAGGAATTCGAACTTCTGATCTGTTTTTAGATCTGAGGTAATCGCCATTGATGTGGCACTAAACGCGTTTCGCAGATACTAACTACAACGTTATCCGCAGATAACTGGATCTTATCAGATAGTCGTAGTGCCATTCAGCACTTAGGTGACTGGAATAAAGTTGGCGACAAAACAGCTTTTCAAATCCAAACACTCTTAAACAGCTTTCCCAATATCAGGAAATCTACTTGTAGGCACTACGAAATCTATGGCACTGAAATTGCTGATCTTTTGGCCAAGGAAGGCATATCTGATGCACTAATATGAAATGACTCTTTGATCTTTTGAGATCTGCTCTTAGATAAAAACTTCAAACCAGTAGATATGGAAAACCCTTCCGCTTCACCCGGTATAATAGGCAGGCTCTAGGTAGAGCCTCCTCCCCCTTACCATTTAGGCTTATAGAGTCATTCCAGACCACCAATAATACGCTTGTAAGGGGATACATTAAGTGCCTCTCTGTTGACCAAAAATCTCTCCGACGTGTACCTCAGACAAAACATTTTCCGACATGTATCAACTGTAACTCAGAATAGGCCTGTCTCGAACACTCTGTGAAGACCTGCTGTTGAAATATGCAGGTCTTGACAGGGGATGACGTAAACATTAATCTTCATATTGTTTATGTTTTTGAAGATTCTTAGGGCTTGGAGACTTGATCCCGCCTGCGTCTAGATCAAGTGGAACAAGGCAACAACAACAACCTGAGTCCTGCGGCACTCTAACTGCCCTCGTATAATTAGACATGAAAATGGATCGGCAAATCGACAATTTTTTATATTATTGATACGAATAGAAGGCATAATTTTGAAAAGTGTGGAAACCATTTATGTAAGTAAGAATTAAATGATTCTTCACATTTAAATATGTTATTTTTGCAGGAAGAATCTGTTTGTCGATTACTGAAATTTGCATTGCTCTTAGCAATGACGATGGCAGGCACATATCTACCTCATAACTTGTAGCTCAGGCATCGTAATTGACTTTCATAATGTCTTCCAAGGACGTTCAGCCAGCAATTGAAATGAACGAGAATGTAAAGGACGTTTTTTGTGGTGATCCAGGTTTATCCAGGGTAGCTTTGAATGCAGCAGGCAAGAAACCGTCTCCTCAAGATAACGTAAGCTTTTCTTCATATTTTTATGCTTCTACTAATATTGCTAATTTTTAAAAAGAAATATGTAAAGCAATTAATTCTTCAATTAATTTAATTAATATGTAGTAGCTATTTAGAGTTAAGATAATTATTGATATTGGTTTCCTGTGAAAAGTGCTTATCTTAGAAATTTACAACATTGCATTAATTA
This sequence comes from Caerostris extrusa, assembly GCA_021605095.1. Lineage (NCBI taxonomy): Eukaryota > Metazoa > Arthropoda > Arachnida > Araneae > Araneidae > Caerostris > Caerostris extrusa. The sequence goes on from BPLR01010017.1 coordinate 74,876, forward strand.
TATTCATAGTCAACATTGCATTACCGAATGTCAGTGAAACCAAATAATCTTCATAGGTCTCCAGTTATGGACGGGATAACAAGATAAAAAAAATATTTATATAAATTTGAAATATTTGATAAGTTCTAGTAAAATTCTTAAGATTGCTTTGTAGATAATATGTTATATGCTACATTTGTATGTTTTCATAAAAAAGTGCTTTCAATTGTAATCAGGTTAAAAGCCAGTGCACTTTAAAATGCAAACAATTATTTTTTTGAAAAGTAATTCTTTTTTTAATACTTTTTATTACAGGATGAATTAAATTTTACCATAAATATTTACAAACATTGGAGAATACGCATCTACAAGCCTTTAATTCCTCTGAAGCTAGTTTTATTCTTTTGGTTTGGAGGTAAAGTATAAATTTTTATTATTTTATAAAAAAAAAACTCACATAATTAATTTTAATAAAAATAGTATTTATATGTTTTTTAAAATATTCAAAATTAATTATTTCTTCAATATTGATTTACATAAATTTTTAACAGAAAAATGGCAAAAGCTAATTTTTTTTAAAAATTACAATACTTACTCGTACGTTGATGAATAAATAACCAAAATAGTTTTAAATTTACCTAACTACACATTGTTGATTTGAAGTAGTTTATTTTTCAATATCTTGAATGTTTTTTAAAATTCTTTCTTTCATTTATGAATTTCTTTATTAAAATTTTTGCTTCTTTTTACAGAATTTATAATTACGATTTGTTTTCTAAATAGTTAAATTATTTTTTACAAACCTATTCTCAATTATCATTTCTAACTATGATAATGTTTTAAATGCAAATTATGTAGCAATAATAAAAATTCATTATTATCTTGTAATTATAATCAACATTTTATGACTGAAACAATATTCCGCCAGAAGTCTGAATCACATTGTCACTCCTAATTCCCTTGCAAATGCAAATGCCTTGGCAAAATTTAAACTTATAATTTTTTTTTTAAGATTAAAAATTAAATACCATGTTACAGAATTAAATGTCGACAAAAAAACAACTACTATTTTCACACGATTAAGGAAGAAGCACCACAAAAATATGAAAAATTTCTGCTGGTAGCTTTTTAAAAATACCAAAACGTGCAAATTCCCTGCTGTCGAACTAATGCCTCTTCGATTGCCTAGCTGTTGCAGCTGCCATGCATTGTCTGACCTATTCATCCGAAGAGGATTTATAGCTAGCAATCAACATAGCCTATATTATTCTGGAGCACCACGATGTTTGATTTTCAAATACTCTCAGGGGATACGACAACAACAACAACAAAAACAATATTACGCCATTTTAACCATTGAGTTTTTAAAAATTCATGATAATAATACATGGACAACTTATTGGATTATTATAATAAAACACAAATTTGTGTTGATGTGCAATGAAAACTTTCTCTTAATTCTAAATCTTCTTTTTAGGACTAATTTTTTTTGAATTATTTAATTCAAATAAGGAACAATATATTTTACTGCCATCGCCACTAGTGCAGTTCTTAAAAATAATTAATAGATTCCTTTGATTCATCTACTTGTTTTAGAGATTTGAAAGGCTTTATCAGGGCAATAGTATTAATCATATTCTGCTTTTGCGTAGCGTTTTTTACAATAATTTATCCGTATATAAAACATATTTTACGTTATATTAATTTTTTTTCAGGGGGTTCTTTTTGTACCACCATTTCTAACGGTTTATTTCAAGCAAAGAGGAATCACATTATCAGAATTGTCAACATTTTTCATCCTCTCTCCTATTTGTCAGTTTTGCGGCACAGTTCTCTCAGGAATAGCAGCGGACAAACTGGGGAGATCGAAACCAGTCCTTGTTGCCAACATGATATTCGCAATACTGTTTCTCAGTGGGATTCTATTCATTCCGAGACTGAACGTTCCAAACTGCGCCTCGCAACCCATCAATCTCAAGTGCCATCCTTACCAGTTCGACAGACTCATCACCAAAACGAGTTGCGACGTCGTGGAGGACATAATCGAGGTCAACTCCTGCAATGTGCAGTGTCCTGAAAATGTCACGGAATACTGCGATGGCCAGAACCTCATATGTGAAATCTTGGCTGGTAGCGAGATGAGACGGAACTTCGCTGTCCATCCATGAAGGGCTCCTACAATATCAAGGATCGTTGCTACTACAATGTGAGTTCCATGTTCCATGAAAATGCCACATATTCCTGGCAATGTGCCCCACAAGATGAACTGCAGAGTGTCTTGCATTGTTGACTCTGAGTAGATTGCTCAGACGAAGGAGATAATCGCGATGGGCTACTTATTACCACAATGATACTTTTCATTCTGTTTCAAACGGCTTATTCCAATTGTTACCGTTTCATGGACGTCACCTCAATGTCACTTGTCAAGCAGCATGATTCTGATTTTGGTCGGGAAAGATTCTTTTCTATATCCGGAATTCTAGTAGTATCACCCATCGCTGGCTATCTTGTAGATGCCACGACCACAGACAATGCCGAAAAAAATTACTTGGCAGCTTTTTATCTCTTTATGGCGACGGTTTTAGTTATTTTAGTCATTGTTTACAAACTTGAGGTACGAATTAATTCTCCAGGTAAAAAGATGTGGAAGAAGACAATGTTCTTGATGAAGAATCCAGACGTACTATCGTTCGTTTTGGTCATCTTCATCCTGGGTACAGCTTTCTGCTTCACCAAGAACTTCATGTTCTGGTACCTGGAAGGCATGAATTCACCAAGTTTTTTAATAGGTCTAATTCCAGCAGTTAGTGCTCTATATGGCTTGCCTTTTTTGGTGACTTCCAGATGGTGGGTGAACAAAAATTGGTGCCACTCATATATTCCTACTGGGTTTGCTAGGATATGTTATTAATTCATTAGGGATATTCTTTTCCCTGCAAGATCCTTGGTATTCTCTGGTATTAGAAGGAACAAACATTTTTTTACGTACCATTTGCTGTGGGTAGCAGTAGTTTTGTATAGCCATGAAATAGCTCAGAAGGATTAACATCTACTGTTATAGCAACAGCAGGATCAATTCACTATCATATAGGTAAGAAATAAAATTTCGTTCTATTTTTTTCCATGATTTTATTCAATTCCTTCTATTAGCTCACACTCTCTTTGTATATATATCTTGTTCAAATTTTCAATCGTTCATAAAAATACTTTATTTCATCCACTCAAGTTCAAATACATTTTTTTGAACTTGTAGTGGATGACACTTGATGTTAATACAGTCTTCAAATATTAATTCAGTAATTAAATTTAATTAATTAATTTTAGTTTTTTTTTTTTTTGGATTTAAGTTGCATATATCTACCAATAGATGGCACCGAATAAACTTAAAAAAATGAATGAATGAAAAGTATTTAAAAAGACTTTTTCTGAAATATAATTGAAAAAAAAGTAGGAATTGACTTAAAATTTTTTTTTTTTTTTTTTTATATTACTTATTTTTTACTTTCTAAATGAAGAAATAAGACCACGTTCTTTCTAACTTGCATTTCAAAAATAATATGAAAATCAGAAAAATTAATAATTTCGATTCAATATACTAATTTTATGATTTTGGCTGTACTTGTATAATAAGAAAATTTGTAACTTCTTTTCACTTATAGTTGTTTGAATGCGCGATTTTTGATTAAAAAATTATAATATATAAGGGAGTGAATGTTTTTTTTTTATAATTATTTAAACAATTACTCATTTTAAGCATTTAACGGAGCATATATATATAAATTCATAAGAACACTTTTGAAAAAAGGGTTTCATCAGAATTGGCTGTAAATTTTACTATCTTTTTAATGCGGTATCATTCATATAAATGAACATTGACGACGCTTTTAAGATGCCACTGTAAACCAATATGAACTGCACATTT
>BPLR01010018.1:0-61240 GCA_021605095.1 Caerostris extrusa
ATAAGACACATATTCTATGCTGAAAACTCTTAAAAAATAAAGAAAATATGCTCCTTCTCTAGATTTACTTGTCGGAAACAAACAGGCTTTCACATTTTTTTACACATTCTGTTGAATGTTATCACCACAATGTTTAAAGTATATTATTAGTGCTATACCTTTTATTAATATTATTAGTTGTAAAAATAAATATATCTTCTTCTCTGGATTTTCTTGTGGAAAACACACATAGAAATGGTCTCTTCAATTATATATATATATATATATATGATTGAAGAACACTTTTTCTTGCACATCACGATTTACAGCTAATATATATTAATAAAGATATATATTACTAATAATAGTGCTTTAAACATTGTTATATATCATGATTGGTAGCAGTTATCGGAATATCAATATATATATATATATATATATATTATATCAGCAATCAGCAGCACGCTAAAAACAGATAAAAGAGTACTCAGTCAGAACATGATTATGCTAGCATTGCGCAATCAATAATCCTCTTAGAAGTTTTACGATACAAATGCTAAGTATTTATTTCTCGAATAAAAAGAAAAGTTTTCTCTTCAGAATCCTCTTTCTCAGCCATATTTCTGGCACAGCATACTCGTCCCTTCACTGCGGGGATCCCCTATTTTATTTATATGGGAGTCAGTTGGGCATGTTAGCTGCTCGATAATACGTACATAAACTTATACACATCATTAAATATTTCATTTATTAGAAAAAAAATATTTAAGTAACGTGGAGTTCATTTAGTAAAAGATGTTTATGTATTTGTTTTCATTACTTGTAGCTCAGTATTAAATGATACAGATATTCAAAATATAAGATGTTAAAATTTATGAACTTTCGAGTTTTTAATATTTGTTTCTCTGATTTAGTGTTAGCTTAAAAATTGTTGAACAAGTTGCACTAAAAATATATACGACTTTATTATGTTTTTTTGTATTTAATGTCATGTTCAGACAAAACCGACAGAATCCACAACAGGCTGTACTTTCTGCAAGTAAAAATTGGGTATTACAATTTCAAGATTACTATGTTTTAGATGGGAGTATTCGACAAGATATCTGACGAACTACTATAGAACATTAAGGAGGAATATAAATGGACAGATTCAATTCAAGTAAAAACTTGAATAGAAAACATTTTCTGCAATTCAGATTTTTATATCAAATCAACTTTTATAAGGTACAACCGAGATAGATTTAAGAGATACAAGTATTATTTACAACTAATTGTTACTAATTGGAAATTTATGCACCAAAACCGCTACACTCAAACCCACCTCAGATCTTCTCTAGCTACCACTAGAAGACTGGAACTCTCTGATCAATTGTTGCGTAGATCTTCACAATGGGAGATGTAAGATGTCCAGCATAGTCCTTCACAGTTCACCAAAAAACGAACAGTTTAATTGAGTAAGCAAACAGGCCAATTGGAGTGCAAGTCAATTGAGAATTGAGATTTTTATTGATGAGTCTGGATTTTATTTTCAAAATAATTAAAGAGGTTTGTTAGTATGGTAGGAGCCCATTGTTATCTCAGTCATATCCATGAAAAGGGTAGATTTATGGATCCATTATATGTGTTTATGTTTGTAGGTAGCTCTTCCAACGGCTAATTGACCTGTATATCATCCAAGAATCACTACGAATGCTAAATTTATACTTAATCCAATTACTCGTATTTATGCAGATGTATTCGGGGACTGCTTCATTCACCAAGATAACAGAAAATACACAGATCTATCGATGTAGAATTACTTTCATAAGGAGACTGTGATATATATGAGTGGCTGGGATAGCAAGAAAATCAAGTCATTCTAACTCATCGTGATGGGTTTGGGATCCTCTAGGGAGACATTGAATTCATCCCACCAGCTGAAATCTTACTTCGAAAGTTTTCGAAGTGCCTTGACGAGTTTTGCGTAATGGATAATTAGTTATGAGTTTTGCAGTAATCTGGATAAATAAAGATCCTCTTTTTTAAGGATGAAATATCACCATAAAAATTCATACTCTTTATTGAAGCTGATTACTCATTGAACTGGGATATCATGTTTTTGGTTAGCTGCTTTTTATGCATTATCAAGAAAATATAAATTGAAATTTTTTATTATAGTTCTGATTTTTCCTTAATTTTTTGGGATGCAGTATATACAATTTGATAGTGCAGTTAAAATCCATTAAAGATAGAATTACCTTTTTCCCTTAGCTTGATTTGTCATTTTACAAAAATTAATAAAAGATGCTGAGTTGATAAAACGTTTCAGTCATTTGTTTTTGTACAAGAGAAACGTTATAAAAACAATTTAAAGTTCAGAACCTACTATTATTTTAAGAATTTCACGATCATTTTATAGCTGCTTACTTGATGTCCAATACTATATAGATAATTTGTCGTGTGTTCATAGTCTATCTTAATCCTCTATGCTAATTAATTCAATTCGTACTGTGATAGGCTTAAGTATCTCGACTGAATATTCACTGAGCATTTCAGCTACTAAACTAACATTTAGACACTTAACATTACATTCAATGGTATTTGTTTTAGTAATGGTTACGATGAATCGTTTACTCAATGAAAGACAATTAATTTATTGCACTTTTCCGATTAGTGCTTTTGAGTTTGGAAACTTTTACCCTATTGACTAATTATTTGCTATCAACTAATAATCAGAAACAAATATAGTTCTATTAAATTAATTAACTTTAATTAATTATTAATTAACATTGATTTATTTTATTCCACACCTCTTTCCAATATCCAAGTCACTAGCTAAATACCAGTTAAATTGTGAGTGTGGAAATATAACATTAAAAAGACTTTCAATTACAATATAGGAAACCAATGAATTATAATACAGAAAAGAAAAAATTTGCTGTGGTACTATACAAAGGGAATAAATAATAGATACAAGCATGATAGGGAAATATGATATGGCACGATATACAAGATATAATGGAAGTTTTCATTATATAAAATAACAAAACACTTTTATTTGAAGATGTAAAATGGATGCAGATAATTCAGTTAATGTTTTAGGGGCCATAGCTTCTTGGGATGATTAATTGTTCATTTTCTCTTATTGAACATTTGAACAATTTGTTGTTGTCATGATATATTTATAATGCTAGGAGTGGTATATTTATAATGCTAGTTTTTAAAGTGATATATAATTGAAGGAATCGCAATCCACTTTTTAGATATTCTAAAAAATATACTGAGAAAAGCTTTCGTGAACGCAAACATAGCTTCCCTTAACATTTTAAAATAAAATGATTCACATCATTTTATCTTCTTTACTTTGCTACCATTCGCTCGGTCGATCATACCTTCTGTCACATAGATGCAAACAAGCCTTTGAACTTCATTGTATATATGAAGAACATTTATAAACAGCATAGTCAGAGAATTTCGAATATATTGCAGTGGCACTAAAACTTGATGCCAAATCCCTTTCTTTATGTATAGGATTTAGAGTTAAATCCAAGATTACCAAAAATTTGTAGAAGGATTTAAATATGATATATCCTAAAATATTTTATAGGAGACTACAAAAACATTTTTGGTCAAGAAAAGTTTTGTTTCTTGATATATAAAAGTTTATAATAATATATACCAGGCATTTCAAACTCGTTGAAAGGAAAAAAACAATATTTAATCAAGACACCAATAAATTAAAGTATCAGTATATTTTTTCTGGTACTAAATCAAGATAAAAATCTTTGAATTTATTAATAGAAATTCAAAGTGGATTTTTAAAAGTTGTTCTATTTTCGATTGCAAATGAACGATTAAATAAGAATTTCAAAATTTGTATTAGTTTAACAAAAAAGTGCAAACATAATGTTTAAAAGTATTCTATAAAATTAAATAATTCTCATTTGTTGTATTTAGCAATTAATATTATAAATTAGCTTAACATAAAAACAAAATTACTATCCAGTTCAATTAGAGTATTTGAATGCAAGGGCAAAATTTTGGAAACGAAAACTTTACCTTCAAAATTTTTTCACATTATTTGCATTTTATGAAGAGATAATTAAACCTCAATGTTTACGTAATTTTCTTCAAAAAGCAAAAGCACAAAAGCTTCCAGCAACTCAAGTACAAAACATTTTTCTTAAATAAATACCTACTTCTATTGTTGTCCTCCGGTAGTATTTCATTCTGCAAAATAAATGTTTACTAAAAATTGTATAAGCATAATAAAAAAACATGTCATAAAAAGCGCTGAAAATTTAAATTAAGACCCATAAGACTGGTTTCACAATAATATATCGCGCGTCGTTACAAGTTGGCACGGGTGTCAAAAAAGAATAATAATAACAATAATAAATGAATAAACAAACAGTTGTTTTAACTCAATAAAGAGGCCCACTTTTCTTTTCGTGAATCGGGGCAATTCATTTTCGTGGATTCTATTCCCTCCTGCACACTCTAAACGTAACAATGATAGCCCTTCAAGGCCAGTAACTAATACCAGAAAATGAAAAATTAAACAGCTTGTTTCCTGGCTAAAAGACAAATGTACAAAAACAACCGAAGACGGGGAAGAACAATTGTTCCGCGCTGTGGGTTGCCATGTTTGGTCCGCATTAATCATTGCTGGCCGCTGAATCATTTTCGGTTTGGTGCTGTATTATTTCGGTATAATCTTCCATTGCCTACTTTCATTCTTTAGTGTGACTCTCTGGCAAGGTTACTCAACATGAGGGACTGAAGTTCACATCATCAAATTTAATTTTATGCTAAGCTTGTTTGTTTTTTAATACAAATTTTAATTTAAAAAAAAAAAAAACTTTTTTTTTTGTTAATATAATTTTTTTGCATTTTTTATAAATATAAAAATTACCTTTTTTTTTATATTCATAAAAAATATAAATACATAAATAATAAATATTTTTTAATATAAAATAAAATATAATATATAAATATATAAATATAATATATATATATAAATATATAAATATATATATATATATAAATATATAAATATATATAAATAAAATAATTATATTTTTAAATTAAATATTAAAAATATAAATATTGTCTTTAATGTTATCTTAAATCAAAATTAAAAATAAAATAAGTAATTTCCTGATCTAAAGACAAGTAATCCATTTTAAAAGCAAGATAAATAGTTCACATCTTCGAAGGCAACACACAATTTGATACTAAGCGTGTTTGTTTTTTAAGCACATTTTAATTTTAAAAAATCGGTTTTTTTTGACAATATAATTTTTTTTTGCATCTTTTTACATTTTTGATATTTAATTTTTACATGAAAAGTTAAAAATAAAATAAGTCATTTCCTGATCTAAAGAAAAGTATCCATTTCAAAAACACAATAAATGACAACTACCGTATTTCATTCATCAATCTTTTTCCACCTCTAAAGCATTTTGGTCTGTTATAATATTTCCACATAATCGTTTAAGATTAACTTATTTTTGTTAGTATTAACTCTACATAATAAATAATACTTAGTATTAACCTACATAATACATAATACTTAGCATTAACCTACATAATACACAACATAATATAACAATAACAAAACTTTTCAGTAATAACTGTCTTTTGATAATAGGTTTGTTTTTACCAAACAAATTCATTTATTTTTTGATGAAATAAGTTATTTGTAGAAAATATATTTGACACCTGCATTAAATTTTAAACAATTATGTTGACGAACATCTTATCACCACAACGACAAATTGCTTACATGCTCTTAAGAAAATTGTGTTAAAACATAATTAAAATGTTAAAATAAATATTCATGACTAATTAACATGCATAAAATTAATTGTTTTATGCTGTAGTTTGCTATTTGTCTTTCGCGCAAATCATTTTCCGCCAGTGTTGAATTGATTTTGATTTTGTGAATCAAGATTTTTTAATATTGTGCTATTTATGTTGTGAATCAGCATAATATTTGGTCATATATTTGAATATATTTTAATAAAATACTATGGTACTAGGTATATTAAATAAGACTAATGGGATTTTATATTCCCATTATCATTTAATAAAAGTCTCAACTTGTTTATTAAAAAATATTCTTTTTTTATTAAAGTTAGTAATTGTTTATACTGTATTTCATTAATGTTTAAAAATAAGAAAAGTCCCAAACATTTGCGCAGAACAAAAGCTGGAGATATTTGTATTCCAAACCTAAAAGATAAATATCTAAAATAACAGAACGCGAAAAAAGAAAAATCATTACACGCTGCGGGTTGCCCTGTTTTGTTCGCATTAATCATTCTCCACCGTTAAATCATTTTCGCCTCAGTGTATTATTTAGTTGTAATCTTCCGCGGGTTGTATTCTTTTTCAATGCGATTCTCTGACAGAATATAATAAATAAGACTGATTGAAGTTCTTAGAAGTTCTTCAAGTTCTTTTGTTTAATAATGAGTTTGCCTCCTTGGCTATCAAACAAATGCTTATTATTATCAATTTTCGATTTTCGATTTTTTTAGAGCAAACTTCAAAAAATAGTTTTAATTTTAACATTACTCTCCACGTTTAAGAAGGATTATTGAATGGGCACATTACGTTTGAATGTTTACGATGCCCAGTTTGATTAATAACTAAATTTAAAATAAACGTTCATTAAAATAAACTTTCTTGACAAAAAAGTACTCAAAACATTAAATGAAATATGTAGAATAACTACTATGAAAAATAAAAATGTAACGAAATGATAAATGAGCATTCGCTTATAATACGCATAGAAATTATACTAAATATAGTAGTTGGGTGAGTTACAATTTAATATAAAGAATTGACTTTATAACAGAAGCAATTTATACTGTAGCATAAAAAACTATATTATAAATTTGTAATTAAATAGTCTTATACATCAAGGGTTCCTAAAGCTTTTGAAGTTAAGGCCCATTTATAATTTTACGAATATTTGTAGGCACAATATATACAATATTATGATAAATATATGTCATAATAAATAGGTCACATATTACAGTGAAAAATAATGCGATAAAAAATTAACTATACCTTAAGTTTATTTATTATTTGTGGTTATGAGAAACATGAGCCTGAAGTACTCCTAGCGATTTCTACAATGTTTGGCCATATATTTGAAAGGTGAACTGATTAGTACATTAATTTTTGTACTTAACTATGGGGTGACTAGAACATTTTAATTCACATAGATATGTGTAAAATGAAAATTGAAAAAAAAATATATATGAATGAATAAATATATTAATATTTGAATATATATGAATATATGAAAATTGTAGTAAAATGTCAAAATTTGTTTGTTTGTTTAATCCTCAGCGCATATAAGTATTAATTCTTAGAAGAAGAAAACAGCAGTTAGTGTTAGATGATCAACTCATTAACTTACAGACGACTCACTCTCACAGGCTGCAATAGGATTTTTTTACATGGAAAACCACATAGACACTAACGCTCCTAGAAGCCAACCATGGAAATTATCACCCTTAGTATCGCGGAAACATCCTTTGGCGCATTATTTTCGGCGCCGTTTTGTACTTTTACTCTTGAATAAAGAAGAAAAAAGCAATCAGAAAGGCTAGTTGTGTCTAATGAAAGCTGTCTTAATGGGAAAGCTGACAAGAAAACGAGTAACTATATTTATTCATCTGATCATTCTTCTGATGATTCTCTGAAATACCACAAGGCGCACTGAAAATCTTCTAGGTAATCTACTAGGGTTCTAGGACAAAAACCATGTACAGTGATTCTCCAACCACTGATGTGCATGGTTTTAAATGTTTTTAAAACTTTTATTTTAAATGAATTTGGTCCCCTGATATCGCAAGAACTTTTTTTTTATATTCTTATTTCACGAACTACTAATTAAATCTAGCTAAAAATGAAGGTCAGCATAATTCAAAATTTATTAAATCAGAATTACTTATGAGGCACTTCTCAAATTAATGTAAATAATAAATCATAGTTATATCGAATTCCTAAAAAAGATGCAGACCATATTGCAAGCACCCTTCTAAAATTAAATTCTAATTTTGACGTTCAGGGTAAACTAGAGGGAATGCAATAAATTTTAAATTTCCATTACATTTCATATTACTCATTATGACTAGAGAGTAGCACATCTATTCTAAAAGAAACGTTTTCATATTTCATTTTAATGATAAAAATTTAAATGTTCAAAAGTCATAGGATGTTATCAAGCGGTTATTCTTAAAAAACATAGATTGCACCACATTTCTTTATTTTTCATAAAAGCTGTTGTTCATCTTCTGGACATCTAATCTTTCAGTCAGTAATAAAATTTTCAAATATTAAAGAAAATATTAAAAATAAAATGTACATACACAGACAGTAAATCATTAGTGGGCTCTGCCTCTATATTCCTAAACCATTTTTTTATGGTTATGATTCATTACAGTGTTATGTCTATGCCTGGAAGGAACATCTGCTGGCGTCTGCTACTTTTTAATTGGCGTCTCTGATTGTGAAATGCAGTTGTGTTTATTATTAGATTGTTTATAGTTATTCATATACTTCTGTATTAATTTCATTTTCATTCTGTATTGCTTGAATGCGTCTCTCTGTAATCAGTTGTAAGTTGTATTTTAGTTTTTGTTTTGTTTTATTTTTTTTAACCTTAATTGCTGTGAATATTTACATTTCTTCTCATGAATCACTTTGCGATTTGCTGATGAAGATTACTTTTACTCGTAATTCAAGGTTACTCAAATTTATTGTTACTTGTCTTTGAAAGCAAAAATAAAAAAAAAGAAATTGAAAATAAACTAGCACATGTATAATTTCATTCTTTATTTATAATAAAAATAAATACTATTTGGTAGTAAAAAACAGTTAAGCAAATGGATACATTACAACTATGTCCAAAAGTAAGACCAGTTTTCAATTTAAATTTCCCGGGCATATGGTATTTATTTATTGTTTTTCTTTTTTAGGTTGCTGGCACTGTCCTTGACATCTGTATGAAATTTGACGTCAAAATATTCAGTTACGCTTGGCTTTGTGAGACGCTGAAACTGATTCCGGCGATTTTTGAAATGTCCGAATTAATTGAGTAAGAACTTTCGTTAAATTTTGTTTGCGCAAACGTATAGAATGTTGCAGAAGGCATTCGTGGGCATTCCTATATCGGAAAGAAATGTTTACAAGTGGTAGAAAAAGTTCAAAGAAAGCAGAGAACGCGTTGAAGACGAAGAGCCCTCTGGTCGATCACCAATCTCAACCGACGAAGCTCAAATTCCAAAAAAAAAAAAATTGAAATACCATATGCCCGGGAAAATTAAATTGAATACTGGTCTTACTTTTTGGACACTGTAGTACATTACATTAATTTAATAAATGTTTGAATTTTGTGGTTCCATTTTTAGTATAGAAGCTCGGAGCAATAAATTATTATTTTATTTTCCATTTATCAATTTTTTTGATATACATAGTTAAAATTGTTTTTCATTGAACAACTCCATCTAATTTACTGAGAGCAATTTTAAAACGAAACATCTCTTCAGCCAATAAATATCGTACACAAAAAAATCATGTAGATAGTTAGAGTATAAACTAGTACATAATTAACAAAGAATCTGATCTTCTAGACAGCAGTAAAATGCAAAATATTGATTAAAGCAATTCATTCATATTAAATATTCAACTCATTACTCAGTTAAAATTGGAGCACGTTTTCCGTTTTGTTATTTTATCAAAATTTGAAAACCTTTCAAAATAAATTACCAATTTTATTTTGTATAATATAAGGTAATTTTATACATATAAGGTGAGCCCGCAAGAAATATATCAACCATCTCTGAAACTTTGCTTTAATTTAAAAATGCATAGAATGTAATCCAACTCAGTATAAGATCAGTTTACTTTTATTTAAAATGTCATATCAACGATTGGGGATTTTAAGAAACACAACAAACCACCTTCATACATCGAAAAATGTTTAAATGACGCAGCTCTAATTTAATGAAACAGTAAGCAATTAAACATTAGCAAAATGTTTTATTCACTTTATCTAATTAATTTCAAACTAGATGATCTGAACTTTGGTTAATAACGAACTAACCTGTATGAAGTATCTCTATTTACATTATTTTTCAATTCCTTCTATTAGCTCACACTCTGCCTATATATATCTTGTTCAAATTTTCAATCGTTCATAAAATACTTTTATTCATCTACTCAAGTTCAAATACATTTTTTTGAACTCGTAGTGGACGACACTGGATGTTAATACAGTTTTATTTCAAATATTAATTCAGTAATTAAATTTAATTAATTAATTTTAGTTTATTGATAGTTGCATATATCTATCAATAGATGGCGCCAGTTAAACGTAAAAAAATGAATTAAAATTATTTATAAAGAACTTTCTGCAATATAGTGAAAAGAAAGTAGGAATTGACTTTAAAAATTTTTTTATGTTACTTGTTATATATATATTTATGTCTTCATTTTTAAATATTTCTAATACTTTAGCCTTAATTCTAATTGATATTAAACATATAGATCAGATTGATTTTCAAATAGACAAAATTACCGTATATCACTTTGCCTCATTTTATTTAATTCCTACTGATGTTGTCTGTTGTGTCTAATGCTCAGTGTCCTGGCATCCTATGAGTAATCTACTTTTGGATAGAGAGATAGGAGGGAAAGGAAAAGCTTCTGTTGTGATGTAGCATCTACAGATAGAAAACTGATTTGGATCCGTGTGGCTAATGAAGGGTGGCAAGTGCTTTCCGGGTGAACATTTAGGTGGAACTACCCTGCATCTTATGGGTGAAAATGAGATACACTCCCACCAGGTAGTCCGAAGAACGAGGCAAGGTGCTGTTGTTGAAACAGTGTCTACAACAAAACCGCAAACGGATTGACCCTCAGCCCTAATACTCACCACGTTGCCACTGTGCACGATTCAGGCATTTCTACTGATGTTTTATGGTCAAATGCACTTGTGGTTGTCTCATTTGTCAAATCTGATGACAGATTTTTTGTAATACTTAAGATATTTTGTCTGAAATTTGCCCTTGTTATTGAAGTCGAATTGTTATTCTTTTTTGAAAAATATCTTTCCATTTTCGTTCAAAATGCATGTCTGAGATTCTTAATAATGATTTTTTAGGCTGAGTTTAAAAACATAATCCTGTCACTCTGTTTACTTTCTTGGACGTTCTATTTTTGGTCTGTAACTTATTTGACCACTTCATTTGTATTTCTATTACGTTCAAAGATAGCAAATTGCTTTGTATTATATTTTTATTTCATATTTGTAGAGTAGAGCATCCTTCTTTTACTGAGAAAGTAACTTAAATACGACTTTTTCATTGAATCTGAATACGGCTTCATCGTAAGATAGTCACACGAATAGAAAAATTAGTGAAGGAAATATGTTCCTTTATAATGTTTATCGAAATCTGATTGATTAGTTAAACTTAGAAATGTAAATGTTAATTATTTTTCTTTTAAATGTCTCTAAAAATTTAAGATAAAGATATTTCCAATGTACTGTTTTAGAAATTATTTGCCCGACTCGAGGCTCAGTGATAAAATGCTCCGCTGGTACAAATTAGGCTGAGGTTCAATTCGCTGGCAGCGTTGCTGTAGACACTATTTAAAAAATGAGGAGATTCGATGACGTTGGGGATGTTCAGCATCTTGCCTTGTGTATCGGACTATCTGGTGGGAGGTTTTCGGGTTTTCTCCCATACGATACGCAAATGTGGGGTAGTTTCCCTCAAAAGCCCTCCCAGAAGGCACTTCCCTCCTTTTCAGATGCACAGAGCCAATTCAGACTTTTATCTACGGTTACTCTATCACAACAGGAGATGCCCCTTTCCCTCCATCCATGAGTGTACTACTCATGGGGAGGTCCTTCCCGCACTGCAGGACACATGATTAGATACAACCACAACAACAAGAGAAAACTTTGATCACACCTTAATATAATTTAAAATCTAAGCATCTGCAAAAATAGCATAAGATTTCTATAATTAAAGGGAAACAAATAAAATAAAATGCAATCACCTACTGTAAAGAAAATAGAAACGTTTAAGTAATGCAAAATTCATGGCCAAAATTGCGTGTATAGTGTCGACTCTAAACTTAAGCGATTAATGTTAAAATACTTGAACAACCTTTATTGCGACCTCCGGTTTTGTCAGGCTTGCGAAAGAGGTAGATTTTGTCCCATTCCATTAAAGGATTTCAGAAATAAATTTATGATGCACGGCTGTTTTAAGTTTCATAACTACTAAAGGGATCTCAAGACATAACTAATATCTTAACTTTAAGAGGAAAAATAACGGATTTTACTTCAATTTATTCCAGAAGAATAATAACATGAGCGGATCTGACATAGTGTACGTATCGGTAGAATATCTCAATGATAGTGTTTCATTATTAAACGGCGTGTTTCTTTCTTAACAATCACATTCAGTAAAGGAGTAGACAGTACACTACAGAAGAAAATGGAATGACTGGCATTGTTTCATGTTAAAAGATACCTATTTATGTGTTTAAAATCAATAAATATATATGTATAAAATGTTTTCTTACATTGTTGATTTAAATTTGAAATATTTATTTTTCAAATTAAATGAGGATATAAAAAAATTTATAATATTAATTAAAAAAAAATGAAAATCGACGTCCAACACTTTGATACTTTACTGCTATTATTATTTAAAAATATTTCTCTATAGTCCTATTAGACCGGGACCTACGGTTTAAAGTGGATTCCGCACCACTTCAAACATCTATGGTGCAGAGCGCCAAAGGGCTAGGCACTCGGACACCAGGCCCACTATTAAGAGATATCAACCAGATTATTTAATTACATTCATGTACATCCCATGCATATATAGTACATGTAATATACATATATATATGATATATGTATGTGTATATATTTTGTGTGTAATGTAACGAAAATAGATGAAAGCAAGAATGTATTCTTTATATTTGAATTAAATTAATCATATTTATTATATTATATATACCACAATCACTTTAACACACAATGAACAATCCAAAACTTAATCTAAACATCTTTATTATTTGCAATAGTATTGTTATATTATGGTATAAATAAAGAAGATCTATAAAAAGAAATGAAACATTTAAAGGGTCGACAGTTAAGCAATTAATAATTTCACGTGCTTTTACACAGTCTGATGGAGTCTCATGGTCTAGTAGTGGTCCATTACTTGAGTATCCCAGGATGGTAATTGATGAGATATAATACTTTCATGTAACATATTCTGGGTTTAGTTATATCATTTTTCATTCTTATGCAGGAAAAATCGATTGGAGATCGATAGCAATGTATTGACAAAATTGTCATCTCTGGTATGTGCCCCATTGAATTCATCCATCCGTTTCTAAATAAATAATAGGACCAAGAACTTCACATTTTTTATAATACGTAGTAACTTAAATTTATAAATAAACAAACGAAGTTGTTAAAAATTAACTTAAATCGAAATACCTTTTTCACATCAAATATTTTCCAATGACTAAGCAAATTATTTTCCAGTAAGAGAAAAGATGAAAAGTTATAATCTTTAACGAATATTATCATCAAATAAT
Organism: Caerostris extrusa; assembly: GCA_021605095.1. Taxonomy (NCBI): domain Eukaryota; kingdom Metazoa; phylum Arthropoda; class Arachnida; order Araneae; family Araneidae; genus Caerostris; species Caerostris extrusa. The sequence continues at coordinate 13,609 of BPLR01010018.1, forward strand.
TTTTTTAAAAAATCCCCTTTTAGGATGTATTTTGCATGAATATAAAATTTTATGTCCTTTAAAATACTTTTTCTGTGCATTAACAAAATAATTAATAAGATGTTGGCATGTTTGCACAATCAAAAACAACTAACAGTGTTTGTCATCTTTGAAATATAATTAGAAAAAATGAAAATGCTTCAAGAATATTAATAAACTCATTTCAATGCATATTTGTGCATTTTTTCTTTCGTTCTTCTTTTCTTATAACACCTTTTATTAAAAGATTTCGACAGGGTAATATATACGTTAAATAAATATACATTTGATATTCTTTTAAAATAAATTATTAAAATAAAGAAATGAAGATTTTATCATATCACAACAAAATAATTTTTAATGTTAGCTTTTTAAGTGAATTGATTTACATTTCCAAACAATTTAAAATTTGGGCCTGAATGGCCGAGTGGCTAGCGCTCTGGCGCTCGGTACCACAGGTTTCGGGTTGAGTACCGGCGGTGCCATGGATGTTTATAGTGGTTCGGAATCCACTTTAAACCGTAGGTCCCGGTCCTAATAGGATCGTAGAGCGTTGCGGGGGGCATTGTTACTCCACGTCCGTATCTTCAAGTTACACGCGCTCCCTGGGTAATGCAAAGTGAGTAACGTCTGTGCAGCGCTTGCCTTAAGGCATCCAAGACGTCCGTGTCTGTTTGCCAGCTGCATTAGAAAAAAAAAAAATTATGGTTATTGTTAGTGAATTATTGTTATTTGAATTTAAATTTTTGGCTTAGCAGAGGTAGAATTTTTAGCATTTTGCATTTAGTATCATATTTCGAAGAAAATATTGCGCGAAATATTACAGAAAAGGAAGAGGATCCGAACGACCGCAATCTCAATGAGGGGGATTACAATGAGGGAGATCTCAAAAGAGGAATTCCAATGAGGAAGATCCCAGTGATGGAGATCTCAAGGAGAAAATTTCCAAAGATGGAGGTCTACATGAAGAATTCCAGTGATTAATTCTAATGATCAGGATCCCAATGAAGGAGTTCTCATTGAAGGAATATCAATGCGAGAGATCTTAATGAGGAATTCCAATTAGGTGATAAAAAGATGATTATCTCAGTAATACCCAATAAAAAAAAAAAAAAATGGAGTAATAAATACTTCAAATTATTGCAAATGAATCAATTGCATAAAACTGCAAGAAAAACATACGAAGTACAGAAGATAGCTGAACATTAGTTACAAGTAACATGATCTCTCTCTCTCTTTATATATATATACATAATGTTCTTTAATATGTTAATTTCATTCATTTAGTGTATTCAATTAATATTTAATCATCTTCTAAAAAGTTGAATGGTTTGTGGCATATTGGGAAATATAGTAGATATAATAAAAATTATTTCCTCTATTGACATTGTTCTTGTCATGCTTCCAGCCCAGCAATACAAGTGTATTTATTTATTCATTCATTTATTATTATTTTTTTGAGAGAGAGATGAAATTGATATTGAAGAAAAGTTGTGATGACTTCAAGAATGTTTGCTCCAGCATGTGCATTTGTAATGCACATCTGCATGTACATTTGGAATAATACTTTGCATATGTTTTAATCCAAATAGTTCGATGTAATCATGATATAAAAGCAAATATGGATTTGACAGGCTATTAAAGAAGTGATTGTGAATAACATAAAAAATATTAAGTGACCAAGTAAGTGCAGTAGTTAAGAGTTTCCAAAATTCCTAATGCTTTTTAATACCAATATGTTCACTTTGGAAAAAAAGAACTGTTTTGAGAAAATTTTTCCTCTCCTAAATTGCATGATAAAAGTGCATCTCTAGAAAATACAATTTTAATAATAAAAATAATTTCCTTCTAAAAAAAACTTATTAATCATAACCATAATATAATTAACCTGTATATCTTTCTTTATCTTTGTAATTTGTTTAAAAAAGTTTCTCCTCGTTTTGTTCCAAAGATTAAATAAATTAGATGATATTACAATAAATATTTTACTACTGAACAGATTACCTTACATTACACTTATCTTAATTTCTAACGGATAATTACCACATTAAATTTAATTATATCGCATCAAATGTGGAACTAAAAACTCATAAATAAGGAAAACATTTCACTATATCTATGTTTTTATATTTATCAATGCAATTTTTTCGGAGAAACACTCAGCAAACATTAAAAATAGATGTTATCTGACAATCGATTGTCTAAATCACCAGGAACCTTATCTTGTCTCATTTTGGATAACAATTTCAGAGTAAAGGAAGGGTTGTAACGCGAAATTGTCTATAAGGACGGCTATGGCAATTACGTCCGTCCCACCTCATAATCTTAATCGAAATTCTGTTCTTGCCTTCCTCATCTAAAGTATAATGAAAGGCATCAGTGTTTCCAGATTCCGAAAGAAAACTACTCAGGGAGATTGATTAAGCTCTAAGTCATAAAATGTAAAAAAAAAATCTATATATATATATACTTCGCCGTTATATTTTTATCGTTTTTCTTTTTGGAAGTTGAGATGGATTTTTTGGTTTATTACTGAATATTGTAAATGTTTGAATTGTAGCAGTTATATGTAATAAAACTTATAAAAGAAAATTAAAGTTATTATGAAACACAATTTATAAATTATTCAGAATATTGTGGAAAATATTTGCCAATTAAAATATATTGTGGTAGATTAAACACTTATATTAGTATTTAGGTTTATCCTAATACAATATGTTTACAAACTACAATAATATCTGACAACCAAATCATGTAAATTTGAAAATTGCTTGTCGGTACAAATTTCCAAAGTTCAGTATAATTTCGTGCTCTTGCAGTTGAAATAATTTCCTTATATTTGCTTTTAATTGTAATATGGTGCTGTAGCTCAATAATTTCTATTTAAATTTCAAGTGGGTAATAAGTAACGTCTTGCAGGGAAATGGAAAAAGGATTCTTGAAAATATCAATATTTTGTATCAACTTGATACTCATGAAACCTAGTATTCAATGAATCCTTCAAAATGAGTATTACATTTATAAACCTATCATAATTCGGAGTATTATTGACTTTGGTAGCTGGTTCCTGCATTAATGTGAAATGAGTTAATCTTTTTTTCTCCAAATTCAAGACAAAAAAAATCGCTTGCTTAGAAAGAAAATGTATAGCCAACTAGGATAGGAAAACACGATCTTTTCCTTGTAATCTTAAATTTAGTCAACTCAAACCTTTGGGTTTATCCCATGACCAAGCTGTCCCGCTGCATCTTTTGTACTGGTGCAGTGCTCTTTCCGACGCTGTTGTATCCAATAGCGTATGAGTAGGGTTTCTATGGATTTTTAACAAGTTCCTGAAGACGAAATTATTTTTTCAAATTTTTTAATAAGTCTTTGCGTGCCACTGTTAAAAACTTCCCAGTGCCATACTGTTGCACGCATGCCGCTGTTCCATCCATGTTCAAAATAAAATATGTATACTTCTGACATATATATATGTTCTGTGTATATGTACTTCTGACACATATATGTATACTTCTGATATATATATGTTTCTGAGATGTATCTACATAATAAAATGTATTTCTAAATGCATAAATATCCCAGAACTTGGCACATTGGTAGCATGCGCAATTCACATGCATTAGAGTTCAGGTTCAAATTCGCCGTTCTTATTCATTGCTGTCGTTAGTCATTGCTTTAAGAAACGAGAAAACAAGATGACAATTGTGACAATGTGTATTAACGTCTCGAATTAAGAATGAAGTAGAAAGTAGGACGTATTACTCCCATATAACACAAAAATGCTTATGGTTAAAATTCATCCCGGATGGCAATGTTTTCAATTTATTATCCATTAGTGGGTGGAATACGAAGCCGACTAATGTAGACCAGAAAAATACGAATAATTTCGATTTTATCACCCCTTAAATAAAAATCGCATTTTCTTTCGTCATTGAGTCAGCGCTTTTAAATCCAATAAAGTTGGTATACCCCCAGAAAAACCCAGTTTTTTTTTATCATTCAAATGTTCTTCATACATATTCCTTTCTCTCAAAATTTCTTTCGTACATTAAATTTGAGTCTCGTATTTTTCTTTCAAATACATAGTTTCTTACGTACTTCTCTATTGATAAACTGTACAGAAGCAAAAACTTATTACAGAAAGATGTGTATCGCGGTTGGTATAAAACCCAATAAGTCGTTTTTTAATATTTTCCATGTATTTTCTAGTTAAGAGCAACGAAAACTACTGACTAGCAAATATTTTTAGTAGTGATTATCATTTGTTTTATAACTTTTTAACCCTAATGATAAGCAAGCTAAGATATCTGGAAAGTTGCCAGAACGGAAATCGTTTTTCTCTCTTTCCATACCGTTATTTGCGGTCCAGGATTCAGACCGATTAGTCTGTGTGAAAAAGTTTTTGGGCAATCTGTTAAAACTTAATACCAGCCCTAAATCCACCCTTCATTCTTACACGTTATTTCTCTTCTTTGTCTACAATCCGTCTCCATTAGTGGCTTGTGTTATTAGTCATTCTTTTAAGCACTGCTTTAGGAAAGACTACAATACTAATGTTACATTTATAAATTATCACATTTATCACGATCGCATTTGTTATTGTATGGAGAAATGTTAATGAATGGCTAAAATAAAAAATGGCTGCTTTTATCTTGCAGCATTAAAGCAGCTATTATTTAATTACTTTTATGTTTTTATTTTATTTTAAAAGCAATTTTGTTGAGAGATTTTCAGAGTTTAAAGAAGTATTAAATTAGGTAGCATCTTTAGGTTAGTAAAAATTTAAATATTAGAAATATATTTAATTCAACGTTTTTATTTTATTGCAGACTAGACGATTTAAATTTTTATTTCGTAATAATGTACTAATTCAGATATACAAAATATCTATTACATAATTTTTTTTTTCCGTTATTTATTGCCAAAAAGTTAATTTTAGAATTGCACTGAAAAGTAAATATTTGTTGATAGACAATAAATTGAAGGTCGCATTCTTGTTTGAATAAAATATATTTGTATACAAATATTTTAATGACTAAATATCAAAAGAACCGACAAAAAAACTCAATTGCCTGATAACCTTTGCTCTTGGCTACTACAAAATTGTTCAAGTTGTAAATAATTGTACTACATTCTGCGAATCTATTTCTCAGAATTTTATCGATTAAATAGATTTTGAATCTAAATATACTTAATAATCTTATTAAAAAGTTAATTTTAAAAATAAATTAAATATGTTATCCAAACTAATATGACATTCATTTTAACTATTAAAAAATCGAGGAAACTTCAGTGGTATTAAATTCGAGAAGTTTGTACATAGCTTTAAATTAAAAGTAATGTAAAGAAATATAACAAAAATATATATGCTCCTCATAAGTGAAATCACAAATAAATGCACATATCCACAAAAACATTATAGGTCATAATTATTGGTACATTACTATTGGATATGTAGCAAAAAATGTGCAAATTATTAAGTTTTGTTACGTATTGTTCACAGGATACACAATTTCTGATTATAAAGGGAAGCAACTTGTTCCGCTAAAAATTACTATAGATTGCACAAATGAGCTTAGATAGTTATAGCCTAGAATAGCCAACGCGTACCGAATTAGACTTTGCCTCTATAACCAAACACTTCTTATTCTTTTATAAAGTCTTGCAGCGTTAAAATTCCTTCGACTTTTCAGCAATTTTAAGAAATGCTCGAAATTTATATACGCTATTTAACTACGATATTTTATAAATTACTAAATTTTAAGTGCATTGTAAGAAGTTTCTTCAATGCTGTCGAAATATATTTAAAGTTTGGATACCTATGACAAAGTTACTCGGACCAGTTCACAGAACGTAATATTAGTCAGCTGGTTCATTCCCTTATTCACTGCACTTTACATACCTCGTTAACTGTATTATTTTAAGTACACCTAAATCATTCGTAATAATTTGCATATAATTTTACTGCACATATTGCAACCAACAAGTGTCTGTTGGCACATGATTGCATTTTCAGTGCGGATTTTCGCCTTTGTCAATGGATCATCAATTGCTTGAGGGCATTCTTGTTTCGCCCAGTGATAAATCATCAAGTCTTTGATTAGTGCAGCGATATCCTGAAAACAGTCTTTTGTTTCTATCCCACTTGGTCGACAGCAACATCTAGGCCAAGTACACGAACCCATACGGTCTCATGGTTGAAGGGAAACAGAGCAACTTATGTTGTGATGGAGCACCCGTAGGTAGAAGTCTGATTTGGCTCCTGACTCCCCAATCAGATCTAATTCAGCCTTATGGTTTAGGAGGGCTTCGCGCTCAAACAGCACATATCTCTGGTGACCATTTTCAGCAGATTAAGAGCAGAATGCTATGTCTTATTTTAAACTCACAGGCCCTCCGAATCGAATCAGCATTCAGTGTGGTATACACGCCCATGGAAGTTGGATCGAACAACTCCCCAAAAAATGGAGCTACTGTAGAACTGAGATGAATGTCCATTAACTCCAAATCTATGTAATCCAATGTTAATGTACATAAGATCAAATTGACACGTAGGAATGGAGATAAAGCGGGCCGTGTTTTTAGACGTTACCGGGCATACCACAGGAGACATTATCATGGGTTCCACAAGGAAATGATTCTTTGCAGCCCTCATTTTATGGCTTTGGGATTTAACATATTGTATAGGCTGTAAAAGACGAAGTGGTCCAAGAAGATGCAGCATTGTGCCTCGCATAGCTAACTGTCGCCAAATTTACTGGAACTGACATGTCTGTTGGCCGATATCTTAGCTAGTTCTTTCTGCCCCCGAACTCGAAGGAATCATCATCGCATGTACGAATTCATTGGACAAATACCATCGGCAAATAAACATGACTTGATAAGGGATAGCTTCAGCAACTGCAATGATACTGATTATCAAGATTATGGGTACAATTCTGGATGAAATTCGACGTTATTTTTGGAACTCTAGGTTCAATGAATTTTCTATTTTTATGTCCTTATTATTATATGTCTTTTTACGTCCTGATCTCATATATGAACTTTTCTGACATTTTGATCTATATAAATAGAGACCTTTTGGATAAAATGAATTTTTTTAAAGATTGAAAATCGGGAATATTTCCATAATACTACTTTACTTCTGCCTATTTTTATTCATTAGAAATTTCTTCAAATATATTTTTTTTTTTAATCACAATAATAAAATATAATTGGGGAAAAGATTGAAATGACTCATATAATTAAATTATAAGTTTAAAACTATAAAATATATAATTTAAAATTTATATTATATATAAAATTATAATTTTCATTGGTATTCTTTTATATAATTTTTTAAAATTATATGTAAAGAATACCAATAATAACTTATAGAACACATATATAAAATTTATCAGGAAAAATTAATGAATGCCATACATTTTTAGATAAAAAAATTTAGATAATCATATTTAAAAACACCAACATAAAACTTTGAAAACATCGATTTTGCTTCTTTAAATATATTAAATAAGATAATTTTCAGAAATGTTAAATAAATTAAATGTGTTAACTTCACAGCATTTCAAAATTTCATCTTTAAATTTTCATTAATGCAATATGTAATATCTTCAAAATTCAATAGATATTTCAGACATGACAAAGATAAATCTAATTAACAAAGATTGGCATAGAATTTTAATAATTGTTTCACAATATTTTAGTAATAAATCATTTGATAAAAAATTAAACAATTAATTTAGCTAAGAAAATAAAACTCTTATTTGTAAATTCATAATTGACGGCAAAGAGTCGTAACAAAAAAATTATTAAATTTTGTTTATATAGAAAGTTAAAATTAACTGAAAAAATTAATACTTCCTTTATTTTTAAGCAAATCATTTATCTTTTTCCTAATAGGATTCACATTAAAATGAAAGATTTATGTTATAAACTTTTAAGCTGAAATCAATTATTTACTTAAAAAATAATGATGGATTTCTTTTCATTTTTAATCTATAAACTTCCTAGACTGTTGTTGGTAACAAAAAAAAAAAAAGTTTCTGAATGACTCGAAAAGCTAAACATTTTTTTTAAGCATTGAAAACGGAAAAAAAAATGTCTTTAAATGCAATGCAGACTTCGGTCGAACTTAATGCGAAAGGATTTTTAAAAGCTCCAACTAAAAAAAAAAAGATATGTTAAAATAGTCATTAAACAGCTAGGAATTAAAAGTTTTAACAATATGTTTCGTTTCTTGAGTCGAGAAAGAGATATTTCAATTGAAAAAAACAAAAGGAAAGAAATAAAGAAAAATAGAATGGGATAAAAGTAAGGAGAAAATCATTAAGAAACCCTTCGAAAAAAAATTTTTCCCGGAAAAAAAAATTAGGGGGTTAAATACATTTATGTAGATTGTGAACTAAGAGATAAAAAAAGCATATTTAAATACAGTATAACAACTTTAATACATTTTGTAACTTTATCTGTTGAACCAATTCGAGGAAAAACAAAACAAAGCACAAGTAAAAAATGATTATTTTAAAAATATACATAATTATTCTATCTTTTTTTATGCTGATGCATTTTATATCAATTACTTTTAATCATGGGGTAAATTTAAAAGTATTTAAAAATAAGTCCTTCTTAGGAAGGACTTATTTTTAATACTTATTAAAAATAAGTCCTTCCTAAATAAGTTATTCATACCAAACATTAAATTCATATTATTACTTAATATGGGGGCCTGATGCTCCGTACCACAGGCTTCGGATTCGTGTCCCGGCGGTGCCATGGATGTTTGTAGTAGTTCGGAATCCACTTTAAACCATAGGTTCCTGTGTGATAGGATCGTAGAGCGTTGTGGGGTAGTGCTACTCACGTCCGTAGGAATATCTTCAAGCTACACGTAACCTCTGTGCAGTGCTAAATGAATAACATCGTTTCAGCCCTTGCCCATCTTTATGACATAAAGATAACCTGTCCCTGTATTGCCATAGAACAACAACTGTCTCTATATTGCATTAGAACAACAACAACTTAATGTAAATTCGCTGGTGACCGTCGTTGCTTTCAGGAATGAGGAAACGATGACGTTTATTACACAGTATGTAAACATCTCGCATCAATAGTCAAATTGCCTGGTGTGAATGTTTTGGTTTCTTTCAAGGGTAGTTACCCGATTTTAACCCCCCAGCATCCGGCTGTCATCCGCAGAGAAAATTAACGTAACTTGTTTCTCACAGTCAGAGCTACGCAGGAGCTATTCGTTTGGCCCATTCTCTCACCTGGATGCGACTGGACCAATTTTACACAACATTAGTTCTTCTGTCTGACAAAATATAGGCAAAATAAGCGCCAGAGCAACGAGGGTAAACAGCCAAACAGAATAGGCCATCGAAGCTATTATGTCTTTAATGGCGAAAGCTATTCAGAGAGGGTGATAAAAGACTCAGAAAAAAATTGTTAAGGGTAAAAAGTGTGAATATCACTTGCACAATCAATTAAGTCTATGCAGTACTAAACATCATTTTAATTCCTTGGCTTTTTATTATTATATTTTACCATTTCGTAAGATATTAATTTAAAAATAAAGTGCTATTATGTTTTCATCATTTCTGGACATTTCATCTTTTATTCACCTCCTCATTCCCTACAATTGTTGATACAATACAATTGAACCAATTGTTGAATGAATAAATTAGGGTTTCTGGAACAAACACTTCCAGAAACTGCATTTTGGAGAAAGGTTGGGAGAGATTTGCATAATCCTTTTTAAACATAACAAAGGACTTTCTCGATTATTCATTGAACATGCTCATCACTGAATTAAACGTGCAAACTTTCAATTCTATTAACTTGGAAAGAACAACAGGTCTAAAATTATTTGTCTGAAATATTCAACCTGTTTGTCACGCAGTTAACCTAAACTCAGAAAGGCATCATTAAATTTTATATATGTTCACATATAGATAATGTAGTTTTAAGGCAACTCATGCCTGATTCGTTGAATTTGCGTTAATTCTATGTTTTGTAAACATTATTTTGGTAAAATAAGCGGATTTATATGCAGGATTGTGTTACATAACAAAACAAAAGTTGGTGACTTATCAAGAATACTTGTAGGGATTCCAGATACAGGGATACCGAGGGATTCCAGATACCCTTGAAACTGCAAACGATTGTAGCACGCCATTGAGCAACTCGTAATACTTTTCAAGAGACATAGAAACAAGCTTTATGAATCGTTAATTGCGATATTGTATTCAGTTGAGTTCTTAAACAAATCATCACTGAGTGAATAAGCATCAGTCTCTTAACCACATGCTCGATGGTTTGAATTTCTGTCATGTAACTTTATAATAAATGTGCATAGAAATTTTCATAAATTCCACAAATGCTATATAACTTTGTCAACAAATGAATCAAAATTGCGTATTTTGGGGTAAATCGCAAAAATAGTTTTCTCGTTTTACAATACGTATTGCGTATACACAGGAATTGCTTGAATTAGAATACTAAACAGAACACAATAGAATTGTCCTTGAGTGAACAGAAGCAGTAGGACACTAAACAGAAACAATACAACTAGCCTTGAGTAGGCAGTCACAATAGTAACATTAAACAGAAAAAACAATAGAACTGCCCTTAAGTGGACATAAACAGTAGAACACTAAATAAAAAAAGTAGAAATGTACTTTAATGGCCAGAAACAGTAGAATTGTACTTGAAGGAAAGAAACAGTAGAACACTAAACAAGAAAAAGTAGAAAAGTAGTAGGATGGCTAAAAACAGTAGAACTGTACTTAAACGAAAGAAACAGTAGAAATGTACTTGAGTGAATTTTTTTAAGTAGTGCCAATATTTTTAGTTTGGTGTCATCTGGTGGTGTTAAAATCTAATTGCAATTAAATATAAGGTTTTTATTTAGTTAAAAATAAATGAGAAATTTTGTGGACTGAGAGTGTTTCTTTTCCCTGCAGGCTTGGCACAAGCGGTACTTTGTGCTTCGTGACGAAACCCAGGACCGCAGTCCCTGTCTGAGATGTACGAAAAGGACGAGCTCTTCACCGCGCCCTCGGCATCACGGGGCCCAAGCTCATCCTGGACCTGGGGCAGTGCGTCCACATCGGATTCACCTCCGACTCGACGCGCTTTCCCTACGCCCTGGTCATCGTCTGCCAGGGCAGGTCGCCCTCATACTGGCCGCGGAGGGGACGAGCTCAGCGCCAGGTCATGGCTCCTGGCGCTGGGGCTCATCACGCACAAGGGGAACGCCGGTGAGTACGTTTTCATTGCCGTTTTTAATACTGAACCATATTTGTGTCATATTATGTTTTTCTTGCAAACGGCATTTGACAAAACTTTTATCAAATTAAAATGAAAAATGCAAGATTAATGTAGCTTAATTGTTTGAATTTATATTTAATATATTATTTATAATGACATTTATAGATAAGTAAAAAAAAAATTAGAAAAACTATAACATTGTTTAACATTTATTGATCTATAGAAAGATATCATGATCAGTTCAGGCTATAGAAAATAAACCGTATTTCATTTTGGTAAATCTTATAAGGAAAAAAAAATATTATTGTAGAATTGGAGGTTTTGGTATTTTGAATAATTTCTTTTATATTACATAAATTGTCTAAGAAATCATTTTTTTCAATATTGCTATCAATTATTGTCTAATAAATCAATAATTCCCAGCAATATATTTTTCTCACTTTTCGTGCATTAGTACATTTTTAAGAAAATTAATAGTTTTTGCTTGTAAAGTAAGTCAAAGGCTAATACAGATAAAAAGGCAAAATTTAAAAAATATTTATTTATAAAGAAAGCGACTCTATAAAAAATTTTGACTTTATAAAAATATTGAATATTTATTTTTAAAAATGTCGACTTTATAAAAATATCGAACATTTATTTTCATAAACATGGTTTTTTTAAAAAAATAGTGCCAGTATTTTTAAAATTTGGTGTCGGTGTTAAAATCCAATTGCAATAAAATATCAGGTTTTTATTTAGTTAATAACAAATAACAATTTGTGGACATGTAAATTCAAAGGAAGAAATTTGCACTTCTCATTAGATTGATTGTTATAATTTAAAAGCTTTAAAAAAGACAAATAGATATATATAACTCTTGCTTTTCATATATGTAGATTTAATGAAGTTTAAATCATAGTTTTGAATAAGCATGTTAATCCAGAAAGAAGGTATGCTTTCTATATATAAAATCCATATAAATCTTTATTTATGTAATATAGATGAGTTACATAAATGATACAATGATTAATTATAGTTATAATCCACACAAAGTCTGGAAATACTTTTTTTATATGTCTATCAATAAAGGTAATTATGAAAATAAAGCTTTTCCTAACAACATGGAACAGTTTAAGATAGTTTACATCTTCTGAAGACTTGTTTTATTAACAGAAATGTATAGCCTTGTTATTTAAAAAATTTACAAATAACATTGGAAAAAACCGCCCATTATTTTGTATCTGTAAAATAGGAAAGAAATATGACTGAATTTCAAAAATAAACTCTCTGAATATTGGTGTCAATGCATGCAGAGAAATTTCAATATGTGTGATATATTGTGTCAAAAATATTTTCAGAAAATCTCAATCCTTACACAATTATTATTCAACTCCAAACCATCTGTCAAAGGTCAAAACCGTCCGTATTAAAACTTTTACATCTTGAACCTCTCTTAACAAAACAATTTTATCAAAGTTAATTTTTTTTTTTCTTGTTGAACTAAACGCTTCTTTAGCTTTACAATATGAATATTATTTTATTGAGTATTTATTATCAGTATCTTTCACAAAAATTAAGATACTCACTATGCTAGACTTAAAAAAAAATCAGGTAAATTACATTTAATTAACTAATATGTGTATACGTAATGATGACTTATTAACAAACATTTAACATTTTCACTGTTAGTTACTTAAAAGGAGGCTGATAGTTATTGCCTAACAGTGGAAATGGGTTTTCCACGGCGCCTGATGGTCAATTGACTAGAGCTTTGGGCTTTGGTACCACAGGTTACATATTTGAACCCTGGCTGCGACATGGATGATTGTTAGTGGTTCGAATCCATCCGCATCATTCCAAAAACTGCATAGGGGCAACTCGGCTCTAGGCGCAGTGATGTGGTGTGGTGTAGTAGTAGTAATTTTGGTTCGGAATCCACTTTAAACTGTAGATCCCAGTCTAATTAGCCTAAAGTGTGCACAGAATGACAGTAGAGCGACAAACTATACTAAACTAAACCCCTGAATACGACATAATTTTTATAACAAATAGGATTGAATGGGATAATAAAATACTATTATATATATCTTACTGATTACTAAGTAATATTTAGGCTACACGCCAGCGTGTGATGCTTACTATAGTTAAAATTATTTCCTAAATGCTGCATTACACGCTGTCGTGTAATGGGCAAATAATTTTTGTAACATTTTTTTATAAATTTTATGTTGTGTTAATGTGTAAAATAATAAATTCTTACAAAAGTTTGATTATGGCGGCTTTAGTATTTAATTAAGCAATACACCATTAATTTTATTATCTTATTATTAAATTAAAGAAATAATAATTGCAAAACATATGAAATGCTGTATTTTGATCCTTATCAAATAACTTACACTTATAACATATTTTTTGTTACAAAAAAAATTCATTAAAAGTTTGTCATTTATATTTATTACACTAACTAATTTGAAATTGCCGAAATATTTTAATTACTATTGCAAATAATTTTTTGAAAGGTTATTAAGAATTATTAAAATTAATTTTTAAAAATAATTATTATTCTATTTTAAAAATTATTAAAATTTAAAAATTATTATTCAATTTTAATTTAATTGATTTAAATTTCTATACATTATTTCATTAAATTCGATTTCATTAAATGCCTGTACATTATTCTTCTACAAATGTTTTCATTATTAGTTATTTGAGAAACTCTCCATCTTTTTTTTATAAAGTTTGCCAGCATTTGTGACAAAGTAGAAAACTTAAGTAAATTCCTTTTTCTTTAATAAAATATGTAATCTAACTTTCTCCAACAAATAAAAATAAGGAAAAAAATTCTCTTTGTGTTTCCTGCATCAGACTCTGATAGTTTATGTACTCTTCTTGCGAAATATTCGAAAGACTTTTCTTTTTATTCAAGTAGAAGTAATGGGATTTTTCAAACAGAAACTACCGTCGTTTAATAACATTGAAATCATTTATCTTTCTAAAAAAGGTACATTGCTTTTGGCATCACTATCATCTTGCAAATAAAAAAGGAATTTCTTTTAAGTATGTAAAATTCTTCACAGTGTATTAAAAGTTTACACTGAAAATAAACTGTTTAGACATTTTCAAAGCCATTTACAGAGGAAAAAAAAAAATTAAATAAATTTTGTATGTATTAGAAACTTTTCCTTTTTATATCTTTAAATTTTACTTTTTTTATTTCCTGATAGGAAAAGTTAGAGGAAAGAAATATATTTAAAAGTTTAAAACAAAATACGGTTGGAAGATTGAATAATTACATTTATTTTATCTTAATATTAGAAAGAAGTCTTTTGTCAATGGTTGATTATAATGACAGTTTGATGTCAGATTTGTGATTAACCATTCTAGTTAACATTATATTATTATTATTAATCATAAACAATCATATTCATTTAATCAAACTCAAAACAGATATATATATGGTGTGTGTATTTCTTCCTCTATGAAACATGTTTCAGCAAAATTTGCAATTTAAACGAATCTCATTAAGATGTAAGATTCGGGAGTTCTTCTTTTACGCGTACTTAAATTATATAAATGTACTAATTTAAAAACATATATGTACTATTTATTTCTGTAAACATCCATTACTTTACTTTAGCAGAGATTACAGAAGTATTTTCGCTATTTTTTAAGTCAAACACACATAATCTCATGTATCAATACACTATGAGAATTAAATTAAATATATTTTTTGAAAAATGAAACTATCATTTCCTTATTTGAGAGCTTTTTTCATTCTTTTTTACCCTAAAAACGCTGAATTTACTTGAAAGATACCTTAGAAATTTTATACCAAGTAGTTCTTCAAAAGAAGGGATGATTATTTTTAATTTTTAATTTAATTTTTTTAACATATCTATACTATCTAGTACATATTGGATTTTCTTTATTTTTAAAACTTAATTTAAATTTAATGTAACGATGGCAAGTTTTTTTTTTTTTTTTTTTTTTTACTTTGCTTCAGAAAAAAATTAGTTACCTTGAATTTCAATTCATTCTCTTACAAGAGCAAATATTTATAATATTATAGCAACTAAAATTGTTTAGCAAAAATTATTCTCGTGAGAAATCCCTCTCCAAGTTTAAAAGGGTTTCGTTTACAACATGGTTATATAAGATAAGTGAGAAATAAACAGAATGATGTCTTGTAACTAAAACTGGATCATGAATTTGTAATAACTTTCTGTTTGGGGGCATCTATATCTAAAGGTAATAAAAATAAAGCCAAATTTCACAAATACACTAGAAAGGCATTGAAAGATAAAAATAAATTATCAATAATTAGGAGGGATTGTGGCATTGTTGTCAGGTACGTATTTGGAAATTTGCGCTATTTAGGTAGATGCGAGTTATCTGTCATTATTTTGCAATGGAATGGTTGTATTTAATCTCATACCACCTCTTATGACTTTTAGCTACAGATTCAGTTGAAAATTCATTGTTAAAATTGATGTCATTATAAAGCTGTGTTCTTTGAAAGAACGCATAAGACTTATCAACATCCAACGTGACAGTTAACGCGCAGCAGTAAAGTAAGTACATCACAAAAGGGATGTGATATCTTGTATACAGGGATACGAAAGAACTTAAAGAAATTTTATTTTAGAAATTAAAAAAAGCAAACTTGTGTTTAAATCATTTTATTACGAAATTAATGAATACATTATTATTGTTTTTTGAATGGCGAGTACTTTTATCTCAGTCATTCGCCATTAGAACGGCAGAGATGCATATATTCAACGTTACCCAGGATATGTATTACATTCTTCAGCATTCTTCTTTCGTACATCTATATTGGTCAACCATAATTTTGAAGAAACAAACCAAAGATTTTTCTCACCTCCTTTCTTCCTTCTTCTGCCCACTAATAAGGCATTCTATCCTAAAATATTTTCGTGCCTATCCCCATAACTGGCAGATTTATACTGTACAACAATTGATTTATATTTAAAAATCGTCTGTCATCATCAGCCTACATCCTGATTCGCGGTCCAATGGCAACGAGCGCAGCTAGGGTGCAAATATAATAGGACAAGGTTCGAAACCGGCTGGTGGTACAGTTGTAGTCATTGATTTCAGAAACAAAGAGACTTAATGGAGACTGTGACAATATATGTAAAATCGCCTCACATCGATAGGCAGGCTGTCTGGTGAAAGTTTTCTGGGTTTTCACCCCTAAAATTTCTCCCAGAAGGCACTGCCCTCCTTCATCCTCCATCGATGGGCTGTTTGTGGGGTATGTAAGTAGTAAGGAGGCTCAGGTATGCATAATAAAAAAAAGAAAAAGAAAGAGACCATAAGCTCTTTGATTATAGTAATTTAGAATTTGTTCTATCCGGAAGGGACTGTAATTTTCTAATGGATTTAATTCATTGCAACAATGTGATGTGACGCCACAGAACATTATATTATTTTTATTTATCTTTTAAAAGTGTTTAATTGAAGAAATAATGGTTAAATAATTAGAAGAGACAGCAATTATTTAAAAATTATCAGAGATACATTATTATTAATTAATTATATATTTTAGTACATGTATATCTACTTCATATGTTTGGTACTAAACATTATATGAAACATGTATACAAGAAACTCTCTACCTGACGCAAACTATTTCGAGGTAGAAGATTAAGCGAAAGTGATTACTAGACAATCAACGCAGTTTACTGAAAAAAGTTGTTTTCCGTGACTATACGCCTTAAATATCATAAAAAAAAAGAATAAACACGAAAATTATTTAATGACAATTATTCTTCAAATCTACTAATTCATGAAGATTTGTTTACACTATTCACGAGCTGGCAAATTTCATATATTATTATTTTCTATTGTTGATGTTCCTGTAACTTATTTCAGAACATGAATTCATCTTTTATTATTATTTATTTATTGCAGGCCATTGCCAACGTACCTCCTTCAATCCTCCCCCATCTCTTCTGCTGGATGCGTGGGGGTCGTCGAAGGAACAAGCACGTGTATCGAGAGACATGCTCCTTGCCTCAAGAATCGTCTGCAGCCCTGTCTGTGGAAAGCACCGCAGCCACATTACTTCCAGAAGAGTATAACGATAACGACATGGACCGTAAGTTCTTTTGTGAGGAATTCCTTAAGGTTCTTTGTAGTTCCAGTCTATTCCACTACTACAGACGGTACAATGCCCTTTGCTGCTTTTGTCGAGTTCATTCAGCTTATTCAATTCCTTCTATTAGCTCACACACTCTCCCTATGTATATCTTGTTCAAATTTGCAATCGTTCATGAAATACTTTTTATTCAACCACTCAAGTTCAAATACATTTTTTCTGAACTTGTAGTGGATGACACTGGATGTTAATACAGTTTTTTCAAATATTAATTCATTCATTAAATTAAATTAATTCATTCTAGTTTTTTTTTAGATTTAAGTTGCATATATCTACCAATAGATGGTGCCAGATAAACTTAAAAAAATGAATGAAAATTATTTATAAAGAACTTTCTGCAATCGAGTGAAAAAAAGTAGGGATTGCCTTAATTTTTTTTTTTTATATTACTTGTTGTAGTAATTTATATATATATATATATATATATTCAATACTTTCAATTAAAAATTAAAATCTTAAAAACATTGGCTTTTTCCTGCCTTATAAATAAATATTTAAGTTTCTTAAATATATGGGAATATATTAGCATGGTTTATGGAATTTATTCAATAAAAATTGTCATTACCTGTTTACTGATTTTATATATCAAAACTATAGAATATTGATAAAGCTGAGAACTCTTTTCTTAGAGATTTTAACGAGAAACATTTCGCTTTATCTATCGATTCAGCTGAAATTGTCTTTAGCAGGACTATGTAGACATTTTGATGTTTATTAAGTTAAATAACTTATTTTCCATTATGATAAGTTAGAATATTGAAATATAATATTAATAGAATATGTTGTGGTTGCTGGTTCGATGCCGTTCGTTCCGCCAACTGCAGAGATGCAGCAGATTCAGTATTATCCTGGTGGAATCATAAAGGTATCGGTTACGGTTTATACATATTATGCCATTGCGAAATCGAACGATATGCATATAAAATAGAAGTTCTATGCGCATATAATAAACTCTCTGATACACTTTCAAAGGCCCATCAGAGGATTCTGATCATAATTTATTCCATTCTCGATCCTGATGGAAGGATATTCCAATCTAGAGGCTAATCATTTCCATACCATCACAGGCATGCAATCTTTTCGGTTCACCATTGCATATTGAGTTTAAAGTTTATAATTGGTTTGGAAACTCAAAGCCAAGTAAGGCCATTCCAATCCCTACTAATGAAACATTTATAATGTTTCGATAGTTATGAAACATTTATAATGTTTCGATAGTAGGTATTCTTCATAAAATGAAGTAACATTTCAAATTTACCTGATCAGAATGACTTTAATTAGAATATATTATTGTCCAATCATCTTATAAATTATCGCTTTCCAATTATTGAATTTTAAAATTACCCCTCTCCACATATTGTATTTTTTAAATATACCCACACTCGAATTATTGAAATTTAAAAAAGTACCACTTTCCAATTATTGAATTTTAAAAAATTATCACTGTCCAACTACTGTATAAAAATGTATACTAAGAAAAATCATGATACTTATTTTCTATTCGATGTGAAAGCACAACAAACGGATTTAAAATAATGATTTTAATTTCTAATCATTACATCTAACGGTTAGTAAATATGACATGCCCTCAAAATGAATGGGGAAATTGGAAAAAAATATTGATCCACTCGCAGAAAACAATGAGACCCATAATCCATAATCGAGTAATCCATCATTAACAGTTGTGCTTGAGCCTTAAATCTGACCAATCAGCGTAACTGACGAGTTTAATATCGATCATCTAAAAATGAAACAATAATGCATATTTAACGATTTGAATACATTTACGTTTTGTAAAGAATCACTTCTATTCATCCATTCATGAAAAATCAGTTTTCTATGCAGGAGATGATAGATGAGACATCTATCAGTCAACAGACTTCTAGTATAATTAAACGGAACTGCTTTTAACATTATCGAAGTATGTTTCGGGAATTACAATTATTTCAAATTAGTAATCTTTCATCTGGATTGTTATTAATTTGCCAATTTTTTAAAGCAAAGTATACTTTATGAAAATACAAAGTAATTTTTTTTATAATTTAGTTTTCATATTATTGTTAGAGAAATTGATATTTCCTTTTATATATCATTTATTTGAGTTGACTATTTTTGTTAAAATACAATATGATTGACTTATTTATATTCAAGAATAAATTTTTTTAATAAAAAATTATAATTTTATATTACTGAAAAATATTTACAATACACGTAAATATTTCTTCAGTAATAAAAAATCGGAAACAATACAATGTTTTCTTTAAAACTATACACCACAATTTAATTAGATTTTATTAAATGATTTTTTAAAATTTTAAATTACATATATGTTTTGAATAAGCATTTATAATATGCATATGTATAAATAGAATTATAATTTAAGATTAATGTTTCTCGGGAAATTTTATTAACAACAGTAGTTTTTTCATTGAACAGTAGTAGCGTCCTTTTAGAACCTATTACAAAATATCCTGTTGTAAATTCATGTTTCACAAACACTGTAAAAGGGCTGAAATAAAAATATGAATGCTTTCTTTGTTTCTAAATATTCTCTATGTGCTTTACATTGAAAGTCATTTGGTCATTAATTATTGCTTATAACTTCTTATTATTCATTGTGATGGCATTTGTATAAAAATTGCAGATTATAAGTGAAAAAAAAAATTTGATATAAACATTTATATGAAGTGATATAATTAAATTAAAATGAAAATTAATTCAATTTAACAATACTAATGTAATGTGTAGAAATTGTGTTGTGTTTTCCTCACTGTTTCCACAAATGATTACCTCCGTGTGTTCCCCGGTATTTTTTATTTACTGCTTTTTAAAAAGTCGAAGTAATTAAGGTAGTAATAAGTCGTTATAAAAGTCAAAGTATTATGATCCACTGTGATTTTTCATCACAGTATTTAATTAATCATTTAATGAAGTTTCAAGACATCAATACACTAAGCTGAACTGACCTATGTGTTAAGTGACACTCTCATTTCTTTCTGATATTTATTAACAATTGACCTCTGTCTCAGTTGAAATCTGCATCACGTCTGTTCAAATTCTTCATATTTCTCCTCCATTCTCGCGTCTTTCACTTTTTCTTTTTATCTAAGTTTCCGATAGTTATGACCTCTCTCTCTCCCTTTTTGAAATAACCTCTTCTATGTCGAGACTCCTAGAAATGTGGCATACCTTACTGTAACGGTCATTATATATAAGACATATTATTTAAGTATCAAATAGAGTGAATATATAAGTATTAAATACGGTAATTTAATTAAGGTCGGTAACATTGTTTTTTATTTCAATTTTATATCGTTGTTCACCACAAAACTTTTGGTTCATAATATACTGATATACAAAATTTAACTTTTTGCCTGTTAAATTAATTAGAATTACTATTTATTACGGAATATTTTACTCTAATTTCAAATTTGCAAGCATTTTTTAACGGATAAGATTTTAATAATAATAAATTCTGTATAATTCTGTAATAATAAATTTAAAAGTTCATACTGTTGTAAAATAAATAATTTTATTTAATTTATTTACAAGTTTGAACATAAATCAAAATGTATAACGATTGTTTATTGTATTTTTTTTGAAGAACATGCTTTTGTTAGTGTCCAGTAATAGTCTGGCAACATATTTGCATTTCATTTTTCCTCATAACGCTTTCAAGTTATATAACTATATATATATATCTAACTATATATACAGCTACAACTATACAGTTGTATAGTTGTAGCTGTTTATATATGTTTATATATATATATATATATATATATATATATATATAAACAGCTACAGTTATACATTTAACAAAATTATTGTCGACAAGTGTTATCAAACAGTAAACAAACTCTAAAAGTATAAATGCCCAAATGTGACATAATAGCTTATAAATAAAAATTTTATTTATAAGCTATTATATTTAATTAAGAACGACATACAGTTTTAATATGAACCTGTCCAAGTCTACAACTTTTCTCGCATCATTTGTCTCGTGCTTTTTTTTTTATGTTCAACAAATGATAAAGCAGTTTCAGCAGTTTACAGTTTTCAAATTTATAAATTTCACCTGTCCATTTTTATCAAAAGGACATAACATAGGTTAAACCTAGATAATATTTTAGAATAGATAAGAATATATACTTCTGTAATACATCAAACAATTTTGAGCATCATTATTAAAATCTTCTAAGTACATTTTTTAACCACTTTTTACCACAGTCAGCAATTAATAACACTTCATTAGTAACCCATTAACAAACTAGATATGCTGAATTTTCAAAGACATAGTGTAATTAATACAAAATGCAACATACGCCTTTCATGATTTTCTTCTAATTGTACCTTCTGGCACTAAACTAACGAGTTTCCTAATTATTGCCCTTTAAGCTCAAAGAATAAAATCCCGCAAAAAAAAAGAAGCCAGTAATGAAAGGTTAGATGAACCTGCTACAAAAAGACACTTCATAACACCCCAAAGCCATTGTTAATATCAAATATTGTTATTAACAAAATATTAGTTCTAATGAAATTATTCTAAATGTGAAATAACATTATATAAAATTATTCTAATATATGTTATTTATATTAGCGAATACAAATAAGCAATTATTAATGAAATCGCATGCCTAAGTTTTAACACGCAGAACAACTTAAAAATATGCAGGACAGCTGATGGTGGCATCACTGCTTTCAGAAATGAGACGCTTCAATGGCGATTGTGTCAAAGTTTGTAATCCCACAGTAACTGCCACATTGCCTAGCTCCCTGCCATTTCTGGGTTTTCTTCACATGACACGCAAATATGGGGCAGTTTCACCTAAATTCTTTCTAGAAAGGATGTTCTTTCCTCATCACATGTTGGTGGTCTATTCTTGGTATAAATTAATGTGGAACCAAATGGTTTGCCGATGTTCAATAAAAATAAATAAGGAATGATATGTTATGTTTAGTAGAAAAAAATGCAAACACTTCATTTTTACTCAAGTTAACCTCAACTAACCTCCAGCAAGTCCATGAAACCTTGATTTAAAATCATTACCTTAAATCAGGAGCTCACAAAGGCAATTCCATGGATAGCCTGCGGCTTTTCGCATATTATACACGTTTGACACAACTTATTTCTGGTCATTTATCAACATATTATGTGTCCTCATTAGCAAATCAAATGTCTTCTATATCATCAGCATAATATGTGCGCCTAATCCAACAGCGTCATTTGTCTGTCCCATCATTAGCATATGTCTGCCATACTGCCAGCTATATTTTATGTCTCCTTTGCTTTTAACGTATCACATGAATGTAATTTAAAAAATAAAAATAATAAAAATTGAGATTTTGACGAAGAATTAATCCTTGAACATGATTTGTCCCTAGTTTAATCAGAAAGCAAACATTTAAATATTAATTTCTTTATTTATTGTATTTTAATTTATTTCTAATAAATTAAAGAATTACAGTTTTTATCAGTAACAGGATGCAATACGTATATTTATATTACTGTTTTGATTATTTATTTTTTACACTAACAACTTGTGTCCTCAACTCTGCTGGCTATCAGAAAATAAACGATTGCCTAATATATTCTTCGAGAATTTCTTACATTTTTTATGGGATTGTAAACAGCATGCACCATTATAAAATTGTTCTTAATCGCTACAGACAATGTGCAAAGATAATATATAGGATAAATATATTTTTATAGAAAAACATTTTCAGTAATGATATTATATGAATTATGAATGTATATCATTTGCTTATGACTTTACCAGTTTGTTTTTATATATATATATATATATATATATATATATAGTTATGCATATGATAAATTATTATAACTATTCAATTTATCAATAGAATGAATGCTGCATTTGAAGAGGTTTAACCATTTCATAATCCTTCTTCCTGTCTCCTTTCTTCCACAGTCAGCAATTAATATATCATTAGCTAACTTGAATTATCATTGAATTAGACATGGAGAACGTTCAACGACACGGTGTTACATAAAGTGCAAAATATATATTCTGAAGTTATTTTTATTTCCGAAAGCGACCTTCAGGAATCCCATCGTGTGAGATAACAGCAACTTAATCATCGTCATTCAAGGTCAAAGCACAAAAATCGCGCCAAGGCATGCATCTGAGAAGATCTTTTAATTAAAACGCTCGATGTCCAAGTAACGAACAAACCAGAGCTTAATTAAACTTGAAGGAGGAGAGGTTGCAGAACTAGGCATCCGAAAATAGTTCTTTTTTTAAAAGATTGTTGGGAAATTTTTTCAATTTTTCCTCCTATCTTTTAATTAAGATGCTTAATTTGAATAAACCCTTAACGAGTTCAGTTTTCAGGGCGGTGAGTTTAGAATTTATCATTTAATGTAATGGCGAATTCATTGGATGGAAAATGTTCATGGTGCTGAAGACATTAAAGAAAACGACTTTAAAATTGAAATTAAATATAATACATTAAGAACAAATAATGAAATTTTGTATTCTTGACTTTGTAAAACTACTTAATTGATTACGATGATTATTTTAATTACAAAAATTAATTTTTAAACTTTTAATATAATTTAGTTAAATTTTTTGTAGTACCAGAGAATTTAGTGATTTTTGATAATGTAATGCATATAACAAGACAAACTAATTAATAAATTAAAAAACTCAATTAAATAAAAATTAATTTGTCCCAATTAAATACATTAATTAGGATATAATTTTGCATTTATTATTATTTCTATAATTGTATTTCTATAAAATATGAGAGAAACTTAAACTTTGAAACTTTTATTTTCTGTGAAAACATTTATATTATGAGATTTAAAAAAACAAAAACATTGAAATTAAATGTTTTAAGAGATTTTGTAATTTGAAATTTATTT
The DNA here is from genome assembly GCA_021605095.1 of Caerostris extrusa. Lineage (NCBI taxonomy): Eukaryota > Metazoa > Arthropoda > Arachnida > Araneae > Araneidae > Caerostris > Caerostris extrusa. The sequence continues at coordinate 37,953 of BPLR01010018.1, forward strand.
TGTTTCATTAACGCATATACAGTTAAAAGATTTCAATTATAAATGTCATGTAAAAATGTAAAAGAGGAATAAAAATATAATTGAATAATTAAAATTAATTCATTAATAAACGAATTCTAAGAAAGTTATAAAAAGCATATGACAAATTGCGTCAGAATATTTTAATTGATTAATTCAATTCAACAATAATGAAAATAATATTGTTAAAGCTTTCAAGACTATATATATTTGTATTAACACAATCTTCCTAAATAAAGAATAATAAAATATATAAGAAATGAATTAAAGAATTTATTAATAAAAGAAAAGATGACATGGGTTGCGATTTTTATTATTTATGATTTCAGTGAAATTTTATATCTCCTCCATAAATTCCTTAATTTTTTTTTATAATTTTAAATAAAAATATTAATGATATTATTCTTCAAAATTATTTTTAAAAAATTTATAAATTTTAATAATATTTAACATATATTCTTATTGTGGTGATTTAAAATGTGACAAATTTCAATTATCATGAAATGCAAAAATATATAACGTACAGTGACGTAGAAATGTTACGATTCAGAGTATACAGTACAAACTTTTATTTACATAATTAACTAATATTATACATTTAGTAGACCCTTCATTATAGAATTCATGTTGAACAACCGACCTCAGTGTCGATCATAATCAAATAATGATTTCTGCTGCGATCGCTATTATTCTTTCAACTGTCAGCTATTTCTTTTTGTCACACAGATACATTGTTTTCAGGCGCCATATTCATATTTCGTTTACTTAATTAAGATATATATTCTCTTTCACTTGAGATTTGTTTCTGGCTGACTTGGTCTTCTTTCTTTTAAGCTGAAATGTTAGGGATAAATGATATACCTTACATCCCCAAGGCAAAATTATTCACTAAGCTGGTACTATGGCGGCCACTTAATAAAGTTGGCCAGATTGAATATTAATGCCCCTTTTCCAATGTATATCAAAAAGTACTTTTAAAAATTATAAATTGCAATACAGTTTATTCCACTAAGATTTAGAATACATATATGATTAATGTTATTAGCACTAATTTATGCTACATAATATACATATAGAACCATCATATAGAAATATACATATATAATCAACATTAAGAAATAAGGTTAGGAAGTAATCATCTGAATTAAAATTAATTAAATTTCCACAATTCCCATTATATATTTACATGTCACCCTCTTCTAGATATACGTTATGTGTAGCATTTCTAAATTAAATCAAAGAAACGCAATGCAAAAAGTGCAATATTTTGAGTCTTGTTTATTTTCTTTATTCACAACGTCACAGCGCGGTAATCATGTGTGACTGTAATCGCACATTTAATCGGATTAAAAGATTGGTCGTTATTTAGATTTTGTGCAATCCTAAAAGGTTTCCTTCAATTTTCTCCTCAAAGGCCTACTTATATAATCTCTATATATTGATTTCCCGAAGATGAAAGATACAATGGGTTAACGTTAACTATAAATAGCTCAGTACCCAAATCAATGATAGAGCTACCTCGCCTCGCTCTTCAACACTTTCTATAAGCAGAGATTGAAGGTAAAACAGCGGATTTAGTATTTTGGAATTCGGAACGAATTTTCCTTAATGCAGTAAGTTCTTTCACTTACCAATTTGATTTTTAAAAGATTTCACTTTCATTTTCTATGTGCTTAAAAATTATTAAAAAAAAATTATTCGTCTTTTAAAAATTTTGTAAACACGCATTAGCAGTAAGCTCCAAAGGGCGATAAATTCCAACTCTGTCTTTTTCGGAATAGAAAGTGTTACTATACGTGCAAATTTAACTCATTTGACATCCTAAAATAGAATCAAAAATAACGAGAACGCTTCGATACATAAAATAATGAGAGAAAGTAAATATTTCGAGAACACTTTAGCATTGTTTTTCCCCAAATATATATTTTTAGCCTTGAATTGCTTTTGATGTTCCAATCAAGTGTTTTCCAAATTCATTTTTTTCCTTCTCTATTTCATTCTTTCCCATTTTCATTTCGTTGTATTTATTTTCTTCATTTTCTAACATTAATGACAACTAAGCCATTTTGTTCTACAAATTTTGAATCAATTATTTTTATAACTATAAATGGTTAAAATTAAAGCTTTAAATTTTACAACATTCACTGAATTCAGAATATTTTCACTCTATCTCCTTTGTAATGATTCGAGATTTTTTTCCAACTTAATAAAACAATTTTAAACACTAGATTTGTTTTCCACGAATACCAAATTTAGTAAAAAAAGGAAATTAATTAAGAATCCTTTCAAATACAAACAAAAGTGGTCTACCTGAGTTCTATTACACCCCAAAATACCTCAGCCCTATGGCCATTTCAATAAACACCAAAATATCTGTCTAAAAAATTTCGTCACATCATTAATATGAAGTACCTCAGTTCTATGCGCCTCTTCAATACACATCAAAGTACCTCAGTCCTATGCAGTTTTTCAATACGCACCAAATTACTTCAATCCTATGGCCTCTTCAATACACACCAAAGTATCTTAATCCTTCAATATCGCCTCTTCAATATTTACTAAAAATATCCTGTAAGACCACGCAGATGTGTCGTCGCCTGATATCCATTATTTAGACGTCAGACATTCAATCTCTGCGTCCACATTTGGAGCTCACAGGACATTCTATAGTTATTTTTAGTTATTTTCCAGAATAAATAGTAAGCATTAATTTTATTTCAATATTATTTATAGCTATTATAAATTTAAGTCCCTTAGAAGTCATTCATTAACGAAACAACACGACTTAAGCATTAAGACATTCACTCTTTAAATCTGTACGTCAGAAAGTCTATACTTGTTATCTAGTAGATAGAATAGGCAAAACCTTCAAATGTCGTGGATTATTAGTTCCAAGTAGGGGTTGCAATATTAACAACCGAAATGATGATCCTCTAGAAAATTGGTTAACCAACTTAATAAATTCATGAGTTCACCCCATAGAGGCATAAATACCCCCGCAAAAAACAAACAAACCAGAATAAAATATCATCAGTACACCTCATATCACGAGCTCTGATGTGTTCCTTTTTTGAAGGATTTTGTAATAAAAGTTTCTGTAACATAATATACATATTTCTTTTAAGTTGAAATATTTTTAATTCAAGGAAGCTAAATTATCCCTGAAGTGGTCAACAAGATATATATTATTATTTATACTTACTTAATTCAAAAAAATGTCATAACATTTTTTTATCTGCTTCGGAGCACTGGTCGTGATTAGTTTAACTAGCAAGCTGCATTTCGTTGCTCCTCAAGCATTCAAACATTAAAGAAAAAAATAATATAAACTAGTCAAAGCATGAATAATTCATTGGTTTCCTGATTGAAAAGAACAATTTGCATCGAAAATATCCAAATTTCCATAAAAATGAGTGGGCTAGACCAATAAAATTTTTTCTATAATGCGTTGTAGCAAAACTTTTCAGTTTGACTAATAATTTTAATTATAAGAAAAAGTACAATGTTTCTTTTAATTACCTGCTGGAGAAAAATATCGATCTCCTTGCTAGACAGTTTTATGTTAATATCTGCGTGTCTGCTACAAATTGGAAGTAGCTGCCTGCGAACGAGTCGATGAAAATTAACATCATCCTAGATACTTAATTTACTTCTGAGGGAACAAGTGATTTAAAAATTAATTGCTTTCCCATTCTTACAGATGAACAAAATAAAAAAACCCTCTTAAAACAAAATTTGTAAAACTGCACATTTGTTTCAAGATTTGTGATTCAGTAAACATTGTACAATTTACTATTACATCATAATTCATTACACACACACACACACACACACACACACACACACACACACACACACACACACACACACACACACACACACACACACACATATATATATATAACTGTGTGTGTTGGCCACCTATTAGTCGGTATCGATGCGAGGCGGATTACACACATTTTCATATCGAGTCTCTACGTTTCTGGAAGCAGTAATTACAAAATTGCTGACAGCGAATTCAAAATGAACCTCCTGTACGTTAGCTGCAGAAATTGTGCCATCTATGATTGTCTATGATCAAATATCAGAAGGTTTTCTAAATTGAAATTCATTTGAAAACATACACCCACACCCATATATATATATTCCCTAAATTAAATTAACATGAATAATAATTATCACTGTTACCCATATTTGTCTATTAACTTTGATTTTTATGCTTATAATTTAATTCATCGATTTTATTTCCAAATATATTTAAATGATATTATTTACTTTAAGACCAAGAGGCTTAACAAATTAAGTACATTTCTAAAAACATCATTTTACCTGTCTTACATTTATAAAAACTAATAATAATGTCAAATATAATTAATAAAGTCATCAATATATCGGTTATTTTATTGGGTTAAACTGTGAATTAATGCAAATACTATTGCATTGGAGGAAAAAATCCCTATATATATATTACAGGTTTTTTTTAATATATACTGATTAATAGTAAAAGGTTTTATTACTTATAACGATACTAAAAGTTTTATTACATGTTACAATATTTAAAGATTTATTGGTTACAGCATAATTTAAATTTACGTGTCCCCTCCAGTTTTCAAATTCTCAGTCAGTTTTCAAATTCAGGTGTATCATGAGACACCATTAATTGATACATTGAAATATTTAAAAGATTCTTAGATGTACGATTGTATGCTTGCTATATTGCCTCCACTCAGGGGCCTCAATGGGTGTTTAATACATTCTCTGAGCATCATTGGATGTTTACTATACTATACATTACCACAGATTATTATACTGTACCCACAAATTACTCCACTATAGCCACAAGTTACTACACTATAGTCACAGGTTACTACAGGCCTGGGTGACATCTAATAAACTGCATCCACTCAGGATGCATCGGTGGATGTTTAATACACTCTCATCGAGCATCATTGGATAGCTACTATACTATGCATTACCACAGATTATTTCACTGCACCCACAGGTTATTATACTATATCCACAGGTTACTGCATGCACCCACGGGTTTCTACACTATGTCCATAGGTTACTACACTGCAGCATCGAATGCTTATTATACGGTACCTACTCAGATTACATCAATGGAGACACTGCTCTCAGAGCGCATCATTAGATGGTTATTATATTTACCTAAATGTTACTACACTGAATCAAGTGCTTACTATACTACTATCATGACTACTGCAATCAGGATGCACCATTGCATGCTTACTGTACTGAATCAACTCAGGGTACATTAATGGATGTTTAACACACTGCTCTCAGAGTGCATCATTGGACAGCTATTGTATTTTGCCCACAGGTTACTACACTGTAGCATAGGATGCTTATTATACTGCTCCCACTGGTTACCCCTTTATAGGTATAGTGTAGCACCACATGGGTCTACTACACTATACCTACAATACTGAATCGATTACCCCCAACGATGACGTCTAGGAGGCTCGCATTGCCCTTTTACTTCTTCCTCGAGCTTAACAGAAGGGATTTCTGACCTAACTATTTACTATTTCGATTCTTGTCGTGGACAAGTAAACGTTCGTTGATTTTAACCTATTTCTCGGTGTTTTTATCAGTGTTTTTACAAGATGAAAATGTATATTATACTACTTTATTAATATTTTATCTGAATATTCAGCATTGTAAATGGTTTCAGCTTATTTCTTACACTATAAGACAACACTAATCGGTAAAAAATTGTTGAATTTTGGTGGGAAAATCAAAGCTTTGTAGTTAATCTTTATTTTTTCTCCCTAACTGTGGGAAATGAGGGGAAAAAATTTCTGAAATTTTTGTTAAAGACAAGAATATGCAAAAAAACTCATATGTCTTTTCTTTACGAAAATTAATTTTACAATTACAATTATATTCGTTGATGATTCTATAGACATTTTATTGATAGAACTATTAACAAAATTCCAATTCATATTTATTCTAATAAATATATTATCTGCTAATAGCCTCCTTAATAATATCTGTAATAGTCTGAATAATAATATATTTTAAATGATAAATTCAATATTTACTATTATCAAAAATTCAATTATTTATTAGTTTGATTTATTACATCCAATCCATATTATTTATGGAAATTACGCTACATTATGCTTTATTTTTCGCAGAAGCCTTTTGAACATCTGACTGTATGTAAATTTTGCATAACTTTAATATATAACAAATATAAATCATTTATCAAAAGCTGTAGCAACAATTGTATTTTATAAATTAATAGAATAGTTAAAATAATATTAAATGGCAAATAATTGGCAAATTAAAATTATTGGCAAAATAATATTAAATAAAATTCTATAAATTTTAACTTTTGCGTCGCTGTTGGAATTCAATTGCAGCAATAAACGTTATTGTATGTTATTTTTCTTTCCTCTCGTTGTATTATCATGTATTCCTAATATATATATTCCTTATTAAATATCCAGTAATTTTATAAGCTAATTCAACTTTTTATTCAATTTTTATAATAGTTATAGATGATTATATAGCCAAGTTTTATTTTTAGCTGTTTAATTTTCATATATTGTTATTAAAATTATCTATAATGGAAATTAGTCTAATGGTTATTTTTAACTCCTTGAATTCTAATATATTTTTATTAAAATTATGTATAATTTAAATTAGTCATGGTTTTTTAATACTTTTAAATGTCTTTTACTATATACTTTAAATTATTTGACTTTCTTCATTCCAAAGATTAAAGAAAGAAATAATACATATTATTATTCACTCATTACTTATTTAAATAAAATGTCATGATGAAATTTTCGTATTACTTTTATCTTGATAATTTTTAAAAATAAGAAGAAACAGAAAATAATAATTAGAAAATAGTAAACATTATATTAATTTAAAGACATTTATATTTGAACTCATATAATTTGATAACATGGAAAAAATAAATTAATGAGACTTTATAAATAATTGGATTCTTTTTACGTTTCTTTATCTTAATGATGATATTTTAATCCTTAACAAATATAATTTAATCATGATATATTTGCTTCTCCTGTTTTTTTTTGAAATTTTAATAAAAAAAATTAAAACATTAAAATAATATAAAAATAACTTTTAGGATATCTACAGAGCATTCAAAATTGGTAAATTGTAAATTCAATTTATATTAATGAAAATATTCATTTAAGCACAAATAATTTTTTTTTATATTATGAGAAAAGATTGTTTTGCAGAAATTCATAAATATTTTACTATAAATAATTAGATATGATTCTGAATAAACGATTTATAAAAAAATACAGGACACTTTTTTATTAAAATGAAAGCTCGTTCCTTTTCCTTGACTTTTTATTTATAAAATTAATATTTTAATAATAAGTTTACAAGTATTTTCAATTTTTGCATTGAGTATTTTTTTTTAAAAATTTATTATGACAAAATATTGTAAAAACATAATAAAATGTTTATTTCATTTTAAAATTTAATAAAAACAAAATGCTTTTTAAAAATGTTTTTCATTTAAAAATTCTTCGTCTTTTTTTACTCAAAAACATTTCAATATTCTATACACAAATTGTGAATGCATTAAGGGATAATACACTGAATACAAATTTTAAAATTTGAAATAATTTAAACTTTTTTGAGAAATAAATTTAATTTATAAACAATTTGCTCTTAAATTACATTCCTTTTGAATAGGCATATGGTAATTTCTTTTTATTTTATAAAAACGAAATAGATATTGCAATATTTTATAGTAATTAGTTTAAGATTGTAATTCAAATTTTATATTCGGTATTGTGTTATTTCATCGGCCAAAAATAATTAAACTGTTACAGAAATATTTCATTCATTTTTAAAAAATATTTATTTATTTCAATAAAAATGTTTCAAATATTTTTGTTTTACATATTATTATTTAGCATTTTTTATAAAATCCAATATTTATTTCTATAAAAAACTGTAATAATACAATTTACAAATTTACAAATTTTATTTTACAAGTTTTACAAATTTCGAATACATTAGGTGCTTTAGTATATAAATAAAAATTATTTTATTATGCAAACATATTTACTATATATTTTTAAGTAAATAGCATTCATTCTTTCAGGTATATATAGGAAAACTAAACAGGTGGACTAACAACTTGAAATTTTGCAATGAGAAATTGTAACGGAATTTTTATCATTTACCAATTCTTATGCAAAGGATTTTATATGATATGCATCAACAATACGCATATACACACTGCATAACGCATGGTAATAAAATATAATTAAGCCTTTAATATGGTACTTTTCACAGTTTTTTACAGTATGTCATACAAACAATAAATTAGGTGATTTTATGATATTTTCTAAACTATTTTATTTCTTTTTTCGATAAGCTTCTATATAAAGAACACTTAGCTTCTTTTGTTCTTCTTACCATTTTTTTCCCAGAACAATAAAAGTCATAATAATCTCTTTCTCAGAATAGAATTTATAAATGCACAAAATAAAAATAATGGTTATTGAATAACATAAAATATAACTAAGGATATGATATAGTAATAAACAGTTAATTTTCCTAACCAAATTAAATAAAAATTAAATTTCCAGCATTATTTTTTTTGCACGCATCAAAATAGTATATTTCTCTTTTGTTCACATAATTGATCTATATGTTTTTGATGTACACTCTCACGTAAAATCCCCTATAAATTCAATTCATCATATGCTTTCTATTGAAGAAAGTGAACCAAATTCTTTACACACGGAATACACCAACGTTCAGTTGTCGTAAACAATGCATAAAGAAGCTATTAATCACAATGACATAAATCGAGTTCAATAGACTTAAGTATATACTAAAGTTTCACTGTTCACGAACAATACATGGTGAAGCAATTGGTCCACATGGTATGCATTGTCCACAAACAATACATAGTGAAACAATGTTACAAATACAATAATAAATTCAGCAACCATAAACAATCTCTGAAGTAGCAGCATTTCAAAACAGAAATGCTCAAAAATAAAACTCACAGTCGTTTTTATACTAAGATTGTTTAAAGTTAAAATTGAGGCAGTTGTCATAGCAACAGAAACTGCTAAGTTGCCAGTCAGTTTGATTTCTTTCATTTACCTCTTTTTATTCCATGCATTTTTGGACATTACATTCTTGATAGCAAAAATGATTTACTCTTCGTAGATAACGAATGTCCTCAACTAAGCTACAAGTTCACTTTTAAAGAACTAGAATTAATGAAAGTCCTAATTAAATTTTTAGAATTAATGAACTAATTAATGTCCTATGAATTCTAATTATGACATACCTATCAAAATATAATATGTTAATCTTTGTGCACAAGTAGTAGATATTCTCGTCAAATATATCATTCGTATCATCATTATAAAAATATTTATCTATCTTACTAAAAACTATGTATGTTTTTTACGTTAGTTTGCAGATCTAAATTAGTCGTTAGAGTCAATTTAGACACTGATGCATTATTATTATAACTAATTAATTTCTAGTATTGAAGTAAGTTTCCATCAAATATTAAAATCTCAGGTAGTGCAACGCCAGTTAATCATTAATATGATCCTCTGTTCACTCAGACTTCTAATTGGTTGGCATTCTATGTTGTAAGATTTTAATGAATGGAAAAACTTTCTGGCAAACCAATATATTATGACCACCCCTTTACAAACGTGAATTCTTTCATTTGGGCATGTTTGGTTTCGAATATGGGCTGCCTTTTTCGGAATAGCCCAATTCCCCCAAGTCATTCTCTCAGAAAACAAATTAATAATTGAAATATAAGATACAGTCCCCCTGAACTCAAAATATTTGACCTGATCTCCTTTTCTTGACTTCCTAGTCATAGCTGTTTTTGCTTAATGGCTGGTAAGAAATACCTAATGAGCTTCGTACATTGAAGAGACTTGATTATTCCTTTTGTTTCAAACTTGGAAAGAACAATCTAGGATTCAAACTAGGGACACATAGTTAATAAAATGAAACGGTGAAAAAGAAAAAAAAGGACCTCTCTTAGCGATTTTTCGTAAATGTGTTTCTTAAAATAAAAATTCCTTTTAAAAATATTAAGTAGCAGTTTCATTTTACCCTATAAATCCGTATGTAGAAATACCTTTTATTTATTTGCTCCACATCTTTAAACGAACACCCTAAGACTTCAAAGTTAACAACCTGAAATAATTAATACATTTAATTGATACAATGAATGGTGAAAAAGAAATGCCGCTTTAGGACACGAATTTTATTTTTGTATATGTGCTTCTTAAAAATAAAAATTTATTTTTAAAATATTACTTATTAGTGATATTATCCTACAGATGCGTATATAGAAAAAATCATTATTTAATTTTGTTCCACAACTTAGACCCTTAGGATTCATGAAATAGTAAAAAAAAAAACATCCTTAGGAAACGAATTTTGTTTTTAAATGTGTATCTTGAAGTAAAAATTCCTTCTAGAAATATTACTAGTTTATTAATCCAGCTGAACAAAATGTAGAAAAATAAAGATTTTGGGGGTTAGAAGCAGATTATAACTAATATATATATATATATATATATATATATATCAGTTCAGATATTATTGATAAAAATATTTTTGTAATAAAATCTGTTTTATTTCAAAATAAACTGGAATACATGATAAAAATGTCCTAAAAACAAATATTTTCTGGAGGATTACAACAAAAAAGAAAGAATGTAATAGATTCCTTTTTCGAAGAATTGAAACAAAAAGTGCTGAAGTGAATGGGTATGGAATTCCATTCGAAAAGAAAGGAAAATGATTACTTTCTTTATTGAATGGTCCTACTCGGTGTATGAAGTGCTCTGTTGGGTATATATTCTCCTTTTCCGGACGAAAACATCCAAAGGCTATAGCGAAATAATAGAAAGGGGACAACTTAAACTCATTCCTTGTTATTTTTCATTATTTCTGCTCTCGTTGTTGTCCATTATTTTTTTGTTTATAACGCCATCGAATAGCAAATCGCAAACACCCTGGAAGAATGCAGGAAAATAGAATTTGATTTCCCAAAGAAATGGATTCTTTTGTTTAGGATCAATCATCTATCTCATTGCACTCGTGTAACATATGCAATTTTCTTATTATTGGATATAACTTTTCCAATTCTCAATTAATAAAGAATAATTTCTATTCCTATAGTATATTATAATTCAAAGAACAAATAATATGTTTTACTGTTTTTAAATAATTTGTTAGCAAATGATTTTAAAAAGATCTTAAGAAAACTTCAAATAGATAAATTTCAAGTGAATTCAGTAAAAGTCCTATTATTTGAATTATTTTACATGCTTAATTTAAATAGTTCAAAATTTACAAACTTATTATAATATTAATGATTTATACCTTTCGAATCAAAAATATCGTTTTAAATTAATTTCTAAGAATGGCAATAGAGAAATTTCTACATGATATCGCATTCAAAAATTTGTAGCTGGTAGATTTATGTGTCTAGACTCTTTTGATGCTAGTGTTGTATAATGAATTGTATAATTTTGGAAATTTTGAATATAAATTTTAAAAGGCTAATATACGTATTAATTATTTAAAAGGCTAATATATGTATTAATTATTTAAAAGGCTAATATATGTATTATTTATTTAAAAAGAATAATATATGTATTACAGTAAATATTTATTTATTTATTATCATTATTATTATTTCTTTTGATAACTTAGAATTTTCTTAGAAAAGGATTTTGCTATAGTACAAAAACTCGAATCAAACGAAGGAATTGTAAACAATCCAAAAAAACCCATGAAAGTTATTTTTTTGTTTGTTTCACAATAACATTGAACAACTCATCACTTACGCTACGGGTCAAGAGAGGATATATTGATGGGTTTTGCCTTATCCCCCTTGTAGAAATGGGTTTTACTCAGGACAAAATTTACTTATAACGAATATAAATGAAATGTGGTAATAAAACATGATTATGTTTATTATGTAGAATCTTCTTCTCTGTCATTGGTACAAAAGCCCGTGATGGGCCAAGGCACTGGCAGATTTCGAAACATGAGTTGTTTTCTTTATACTCGTCAGGGTTGTCAGATCAATGCCTACAGTCATATTAGACGGTTACGGTTTAAGTGGATTCCAAACCATTGCGTCATACTGATTACTAAGTAATATTTAGATTTTTCCTGATAGAATATTTTGATTATGCACCTGCTCGTGCTAGGCAATGGAGGTGAAATTAGTTTCTAAAGACCACATTACGCGATAGAGAATGATGTGTAAAAATAAAACAAAATAACAATAAGTGATAAAATTCATGAATTTTATGAGATATTTGATCAATAGCTATAATTTAATATAAATGATTTTTTATAAGTTGTTACAATAATATTATTACGGCACACAATAATACAAGTTGGTTACAATAATATTATACTCGCTTTCATAACCATCTGAAAGCTCAGCCAACTAATGTGCAATTTTAACATCTGTTACTAAATTTTTGTTTAATAACTCATCAAACTGTAAAATCATAAATATCATAAAATCATCATCATCACCTTTACAACTAGCTTCTAATTTTACACCACGCCACCTAATGTATTGCAGTTTTAAAAGGAGAATAAATGTTGAGGCGCAGCTCTTCCCGCGCGAACGCGTGATTGGCCGGAGACAGCACTGCACACTATAAGCAAGCTTGAGATAGCAACAAAATTGTAAAGAAATATTATCCGGCCAAATTTACTCATTGCGTTTGGAAAAATACAAATATGAGATACGAGTTATTAGAGCCGACTGAATGCAGTAAATGTCCTAACATTTTAAAGTTAAACATACACATAAAACGACTGAAATAAATATTAAACTAAGCCTTTTTGGGAAAAAAATCTAATTTAAATACTCAAGCAATTCGATGAAAAATAATTAGTTGAGTATGCAAAAACACGAAGTTCTTTGATTTGATTCATATTTTTTTTTACAGTTTTTTTTCTTCTCGACACTTGGAGAAATCGAATGCATTAGCAACATAATAAAAAACGATAATTAAATAAGCCAACTCTCGCTTATTATTCGCTCTACTTTTTTAAATCTCCTCGAAGAAAATTTCATTAAATCTCGGATTGGAGAAAGCACTGCGTATTCTCCCGGTTAATTACCTTGAGACAGTCAGCGAACGAATTTTATTAGATGCAGTGGAAGAAATCTAACAATGTTTTTCAATATGTTAGCCATCAAACAAGATGGGCTGTCAAGAGTTTAAATGTTATTTTTTTTAATTAGAAATACACCTTTCTGAGATAAGTACGATAAAATCGATCGAAACTGAATGAAATCTAATTCAAATTTCGCAAAAAGCAACCACCCGATTCATAGCATGGTGAAAATGTTCTAAGCTATTATGCTGGAGAGTTCAGGTTTAAATTCCCTTGTGGTGTGTTGCAGTCACTTACTTTCATGGAAAAGGAAATTAGGCAACTCGGCGACGATTATTATAACATGTCTAAAAGGTTTCCCCAAAAGTCAATGTGATTTCTAATAGTCTTACGAATTTTTCCTATACGATGAGCAAATACGGAGCTAATACTTCTAAAATTCTTTCCTGACGTCAATGCCCTCTACAGATTCATTTTCGGTTAGTTATTCGTTACATGCCTAAATGGAAAATATGATTTATTCTTGATTTGATAATTCATGAAAATTCATGAAAATAAATGCATTCAATAACTTTAAATATCAATTAAGTTATATTCACACATGACGAAATTTTTTAAAATGTCGTTTGTGAAAATCATGCACACCTATTTTAAAATTTGATATGGTGTAAAAATACTTTTTGTATCTTTGTTTTTAAAATTACCTTTTCTGTTGATAATTTCAAACAAATTTTCGATTCTTGGAAACGAATAAATAATGAAATTCTTAACCAGACCTATATATAAGAGAGGGTTAATTGAAATGAATTTCTATGAAGAAATAAACTACTAAGCTTTCAATTACAGGCTTTTTAAATGTCCATCCTAAATTGACTATAAGGAAAATAGTAAGCTAAATACACTATTTGTGAGCCTCAATGTCACGACACGATATTTGTGAGCTATACTATAAATTTAGGCATTATGGTCGTTTACAGTCACGCTCTTTATGATAGTATATTAAAAAAAAATCGTAACACATTTCAGAATATATTTCAAACTGTTTTAATACATTGTGTCACAATCAAATAATTAATGGAAATCAGAGCAATTTTCGAAAGAAAATTCAGTGGCTTTTATCGATAATATTAGAGAAGGATTGTTTCCTCTTTTCAGAATTCTAAATTGTATAGTTTCATATTTTGGAGAATATCTGAAGTTTTACTTAAAAAGGACATTGGTCATAAAAACCCGACATTATCCATTTCATATGCTTACACCTGAAATAAGATTCTTTTACCATTAGTTTTGTAATTCACTAAAAGTATGACATGTTGATCATATTCCATATTGTCTTATTATAAACTAATATGTGTATTTTTTTAAATTCTATTATAACACAGAAGCTTGTAATAAGCTATATAACCCTATAAAATAAAAATACATTTATTGCATTTGCTTTAAAAAGCACAGAGGGTGTATAGATGTTTGTAACGATTTTGAATATCTCTATGAATTAAATTTGTAAGAATAATAAAGTATCGAATGACATCATTTAGGAATAACTTTTTAATTATCACTTGCATCATTGAAAGTATTCTTTGATTTAAAAATGTGGTTAAAAAAGAAACAATGAAACGAAATGCTATATTTTGCACATTACGATAAGAAATAATCTTATTAGAATATTAGAAAAAAGATGAAAAGCATGTTTTTTATATTTATACACATAAAACAAATGCATAGTTAATAAAAAGAAATAAACATCTAAGTTTGTATTTGACTGGGAAAATGCATAATCAATAACAGTATGTGCACTTATTATTACATCTAAATTCCCACTCTTGTTTTAAAAGAAAATCCTATTCCCCAAAAGAGCTATCGCAAAATCTTCATACCACTCTCTAGGGATTTTAAACTAAAATTTTAAATGTGTGTCTTAAATGTGTTTTAAATGTAAAAGCTTATTCAACACAAAATAAAAAAGCTTTTCACTCGCCATCGTCAAAGTAATGTTTATTAGGTAAATATATATATATGGAAATTATTTGACAAGTGGATAAATGAAATATGTAAGTGCAATTAATTAATGAGGCGTGGATATACTATATTTATCTGATTTCAATGGGAAAATATCCATTAACTACCGAAAAAGACTTAATATGTTGGTTTAGAAGAAAAGGAGATTTTGCTGAAGGATCTATAACTGTATATACTAGATTCTTTTATAATGAAAAACTTAAACTAAAAGAAATAAAAAATGTGTCTAACTTTACTGAACTATTATTATAAATATTTTTTACATATATTTTCAAAGAAGACATTAGATTATTTTATTTAAACAATCCCCAATGTGTTAAGTTCTCTTCAAGATAAGGCTACTAGTCCTACCTCTAAATCTTCTCCTTTTACACTAGATAAAAAATGAAACCTGTAACCTGAATTGTGTCGATTCCAACTAAATGGGTGCTCCAGTGTGAAATGATGGGCATGTTTCAACCATTGTCACATATCGACGCAAATTCGGGTTTATTACGATTGAACTGCTCCAAACACTGCTTAGAATCATCAATTCGTTGTTGTTTTGGGACGATTGTGAGCTCGCGCGGCACCCCTTTGAACAGAGCTTCTTTCCACATATCCAAATATTCATTCACGATATGTCCAACACGTTCCTTTTGATATCTTTAGGGTCTCAGCTATCTCAATCAACTTCACTTTACGGTTATCAGAAATTGTTTCGGGGACTTTTTATGTTTTTTCGTCGGTAACAGCCTCTTTGGGGCGTCCACTGCGTGCATCGTCCTTCGGTGCTCATTTCGCCTCGTTTAAAGTTAGCAAACCACTTCTCTACGGTTGATTTTCCTAGTGCAAAGTCCGAATAATGTTTATCAAGCCAAGCCTTTGGCTTCAATAGTTTTTTTCGCCAAAAAGCAATGCTTTATTATGCAATGCAAATTTTTCCTTTTTATCCATTTTTCAAACTAACAAAAAAAATTGCTTCGCTAAAAATGCTATAACTCATATATTAATAGTGCAACAGCTGTCAAATTTATACACGTGTCTTTTTGAAGGTTAGGGCTAACTAAAATCATATGAATTCAATGCTAGTAGCGCCATCTATGTGTCAGCCTATGAACTTGTAAGCATACCTGTTACGTCTCCTATTAATTACTGTGCATTCAGACTTTCAAAATAAGGTTATAATCGGCATCCCAAACCATTAGACGTACGCTGGAATATTCTGATGGAGGAGTGAAACAAAATCACCAATTTTTTATTTTTAGAAAATTATTAGAAATCAAGATGTTGACATTCTGACAAAAGGATATCAGACAGAGCATAATAGGAAATAAAATTCTTATCTTTTTTTACATATATTTCCTTTTACAGAAATGTATGAACACGCCGTTTAGATCAGTCAAGCCCAACACTTTTTAAAAAAAAGCTATCAACGACCCACAAAGACTTTGAAATTCTACATATTTTTTGCTTCAGTGGTCCGAATCTGCACAAGAGATAGAATTTGCGCAAACAACCTTGAACTATGATAGCCGTGCTCAAAACGGTAACTGTCACTTTCATTTCAAATTTAAATCCTGACACACCTGATAAGAGATTATGGACCCAAAATGATTATGGAGAAATGTAACCCAATGATGATAAGAAAAGCACCACTCGTCATTCTAAAAAAACGTAACAGAAATAGTTATGGGATTTGCATATTTCTGTGATTATTTATTTTCAAGTAATTTTTCAAAGTATTATGGAAAATTAGATTCATTTCTACTTTATTCTGATAACACACGTTTGTGTGAACAATTGTTTTCATTTTCAAAAGTCATTGAATTACGGGAAAATCAAGATTAGCATACCAGCAAAATAAAACATAAAAACAAGTAATATAGAAAAAAAAAAAAAAACATTTTTAAAGTCAATTCCTACTTTTTTTCGCTCTATTTCAATTTTTCAAAAGTCATTGAATTTAAGGAAAAATCAAGATTAGCATACCAAAATCAAACATAAAAACAAGTAATATAGAAAAAAACATTTTTAAAGTCAAATTCCTACTTTTTTCACTTATTGCAGAAAAGTCCTTTATAAATAATTTTCATTCATTTTTTAAGTTTATCTGGCGCCATCTATTGGTAGATATATGCAACTTAAATTTTAAAAAAACCTAAAATTAATTTATTAAATTTAATGAATTAATTAATATTTGAAAAAACTGTATTAACATCCAGCGTCTCCACTGCAAGTTCAAAAATGTATTTGAACGTGAGTGGATGAATAAAAAGTATTTTTTATGAACGATTGAAAATTTGAACAAGATATATATAGGGAGAGTGTGAGCTAATAGAAGGTATTGAAGAATAACTTACTACTCAAAAAATTAAACTAAATTTTTAATCATTTTGTTATTTAAAGACTTTTCCAAGTTTCTTTTAAAAGAAAATAATGGTGCAATTTTATTTAAACAACATAACAATATTTTTAACAAATATTTTTAGCAGGGCTATAGATATTTTATTTTGTACAATAATAATAAAAAAATTAGTTCCTGTTTATTTCTAATTTATTATTTTTTTTGTATATAAACTTCATTCCTAATGTATAATATTCAATTCGACCCATAGTGATAAGCAAATTGGCATGCATTTTATAATAAAAAGTAATACTTATAAGAAGTGTAGATTTAGTTTTTTTATTCAACCGTTATTTTTTCTGTATTAATCATCAGATAAAGTTCTTGCCCCTGAATCAGATCAGATAACCAGATCTTTGACCAAAAAATTTATGTGTTTTGCCATACTTTTAAAAGTTTGAAATGTGAAATAATTTTTAGAAATAGTTAAATTATGTTCTCTGTATACCTCAACAAGATGTGACTGAATTTGTACAGTTTCTTCAAAAAAATTAATTTAAAAAGCCGTAACAAAGTTTGTTTATTTAAAATGTGGCATATTTACATGTATAAGCCTTCTGAGAAGACATATGTACATATAAATGCACAGCTTTATTGCACATTTAAATGCATCGCATTTTTACAATGTAAAGTCATCGCATAAACGAAACCGTCTCGCCAAACAGTCTGATAAACAGTATTATAAAAGTACGTGCAAGTTTCTTGAAAATGTTGTCGCAATCATCACCGAATCTCCTCGTCCATTTTATCTTTCTATACTCCACACCTCGTCCCCGTACATAAGGCTGCATAACCCTTAAGAGCTAGGAAGGTGAGGACGGAGTCGGTATAGTGTCTCATGACTACCATGAATAGACCAAAGTGCATGTTGACGGAGGGAAGTGCCAAATTAATTTTTTTTTTTCAGGAGAACAGTTTAGTTGTTAGCCATGTTACGGAAAACTTCCATCGGGCAGCCCGAATATCGAGGCGAGATGTTTTCACGCACATTTGTGTCGTTTACTCGACTGTACATCAGTCGTCCACTGCAGGTCTTGCTACTGCCATTTGTGGTACTCCTCATTTCAAAAGCTGAGAGTGAGTGCGAGTGGAAGACTCCTTAGCGAGGAGTTCCACAAACATCCAGCTCTACACAGCATGCTTCAGTGCCATGAGGCCTTTGCTCAAGTCACAGCTTTGCCACAAGGTGAAGATTTACTCTATAACATATATTCTATGCTGACGTCGCAAAGAAATCTAGCTTTCAGTAGATTCACAAAACATACTCCTCACTAAACCACTCCTCACGATACCTTTAATCACAAAATCCCTCCAATAAAAGTGGTTCATTTATGTGTCTTTCTATATATGATATCTGCTGTATATCTATATTCTTTCAAAATATCTATGCCTCGTGGCGCATTTTTGAGCGCAGGCACTTAAAATGAAACAGATCAAATGTGGTGAGAATAAAGCAGTTAACAGGATATATGGCTCTATGTAAATTATCAGATGTGAATGTCAGAATTTTGAGCAATAGTTTTTTAATTAATTAAAGTTTTAGCAAAAAATGTTAACAGTTTTAATTAATTGTCCTATAGTAAGCATATTTATCTTCAAATAAAATCATATTCAATATTATGACCCATTAAATGGGTCCAATTTTTAGGTGTTCTGGGTCAAAATTAAATTTAAAATTGGTCTTACTTATTATATGATATGCTGAATATTAGGCGACCTAAGGAGAAATAGCGGGTAGAATTTCCATACAAAAGAAGCTTGGTTCAAAATTCCGAGAATATCTGTGAATCCTAAGAATTCCGTGTCTATGTCTGGGATGGCAAAGCTTCCGGTGTATATCCTTTTGTTTTGGTCTTAAGGAAGAGTTCCCTCTCAGATGCCGATTTGAGTATTATGTCAGTTCAAACTACAGTAGCACATAAGGATATAGTATAGCAGCTTTCTACTATAAAAGTGTTTCCTGGTTAACACAGAATCTATTACGTTTCCGTATATGATTCCGTGTCTATGTCAGTAGCTTGACATCCTTTCTTCGATCTTGAGTAAATAATTACATCTCAGATGATATTCTCCGTGATGATATTTCAGTATAAAACTGCAATAACACAGTATGGGTGTAGTTTACCATCTTCTTATATCTGGTGTTTGCTTATAAACGCTGAACATGCTACATTTCCGCAGTTCTAGTGGTGAAGGAAAGTAAAAGTACCTGACATTCAAATACACAACAAATAAGATAACAATAAGATGAAAAATGTTCACGTTATAAAAAGCTAAACCCTAAAATGATATAGTGTCTGATATATAAACTTAAACATATTAAACTATCAATATATGTGCTATCAATATATTGTGCTATCAATATATTGTGCTATCATCTTAATATATTGTGCTATCATCTTAATATATTGTGCTTATATATGGTGCTATCATCATACTATCATTGGCGCAACAGCCCAGTGTGAGCCAAGGCCAAAAATCTACCTACTGGCCCAGATTTCGAAACGAGAGATGTTTTCTTTTTTACGGTAGGGTTGTCAGCTCACGCCCAACGCACAACGGTCATAGAGACCGGGACCTACGGCTTAAAGTGGATTCGAACCACTACAAACATCAATGGATATTGTGCTATATATGTGTTAATAAATCGAAAAGAAGATTTCCAAAGTTCAGAGCATTAATATTGCTAATTGCATTGATGAATAATTGTTTTTTATTTTATTTCTAAAAATATTATGTTTTGCAAAAATTAAACGTAATATTCATGACAAAACGGTCGTAATATAATATAATATAGCTTTGTTTTCTTGTTTAAGCACGAGTTAAAATATTTATATTTGATAATATTTATTTCGATAATTTGATAAATATTTTGTTTGATAATAATATAATAATTTTAATAAATATATTTTGCTAATAATATATTTATATTTGATAATAATTTAAATTTGTCATTTAAAAGCTTTCCTTTCTATCATAGTTACCAATATTTTAAATAATAAACCAATGAAACTTATTTCTATGTTAACGATTAAAATATCTGAATGTAATGCTCATTTCATGATTTCCAAAAAAAAAATCTAGAAATGTATTTTTGAATAAGTATAAATCAAATCAAACTGTAAAAAGGTGAAAATCAGACTGATTCAAAATTTCAGATTGATGAGTTAGCATGCGGTTTGAACCGACTTTTGGCTGACTGCATTCTAGAAAATAAAAGCATTTACAGATTTAGATCAAACGCGCTGTCACTAGACTACGCCAGATCTACGATTTTTTAACCTATTAAATGTTTATTTACAATGCGTAACAAGAAAAGCTATTTTGTAAAAAGCGGGTACTATTCAAGAGAAACATTCATTGAATGCATTCTTGTGAAGAAACATATGCAAGATATTTTGGATATGGATACATTTCAAATATAAGAATAACAATAGACCGTAATTAAATTTAAAATGTTTAAGTAATCATCTTCCTTGGTATACTTACTTCCTTTTTTTATATCAGTATATAGCTATTTGATTAAAATGTAAAAATAGTATTGATGGTTGTTAGAAATATTATTGTATACTGATAAAACAACTATCCAACACTATTTTTAAAAATATTTTCTAATAAATTTATTACATTTTATTAGAAAATTATAAATTTAAACCCTGCATTTTTCCACTTTTTTTGTATTATGAGTGACCTTGTATTTTAAGACATCGATAAACGTGTTTCTTTTTTATGTATTGCTATGTTATTATTTTACTTTTATATATAAAAATGTATGTATTGGATGAAACAAAAATCAATACACATGGTTTGAAATTCATAAAAAAGTTGAACAGATTGACTTATGAGGTAATTATCCCTCCCATCAAATTCATGCATAATTTGTATTTTTATATGATAAAAATTATTTCTTAATTTACCAATGCTTTTCACAGTTGAGTTACCGTCATTCAATTGGGCTTGCATTTAAAGATCATACATTATTTTTTTTAATTTCTTAAACAGACAAATAAAACATTGTTAAAGTCACCAGAGATATATCTATGGCACAGTGTAGTCAAGACAAGCGCACACAGGCTCTGCTTTGAGTTGCTGGTTGAATCCTTTTTTGATTACTGATTTCAGGAAATGGGGGCTTCATTATGATTTCGACAACGTATAAAGTTCATATATCGCAAGTCAGACTTTATCTGCTGAGATTTTCCAATTTTTCCATTGACATTAGGACATACAAATGCAGTATAGACCTAAGGCTCTCCTAAGGGGAAACATAATTCTTCCCAGTTCATACACTCATTGATGGGCTGTTTGTAGCTACTTAAATGAGAACTCTGGGCCACCCAAAATGGGCTATATGTAATATAGTTTCATTTTTGCATATATGTATTAAAATATATTCAGATAAGGTTTCCAAAGATTATTGAATGCTTGCTTTAGAGCTGCATTGCAGAGATCGAGTATACAAAAAATGGCCAATAATATTTTATAAAATATGAATCCACTATGATTATTTTTATTTAAAAATTTACTATTATCATTTAAAAAAATAATTTTATTTATTTTTAATTTTTTGTTTCTATTAAAAATTTAGAACAGCACTTGTTTATTTATTGCAATCAAATGGTTAATAATCAGAATTAAGTCTGTCAAAACTAGTATTATAAATGCGCCTTTATTTCTCTCTTGAGTTTTTTTTATAATGCAATATTTAATTCCATTTTCCATAATCTATTGCTTTCATAATTTATCTCTAAAAAAAGTAGATACAGTGGAATTTAAGTTTAAAATTAGTTTATTTTTCCAACTTAATGGAATTTGATGAAATATATATTACTAATTATTCACTTTAAATGGTTTTGAATGAGACACAGAAGTTTATCTGGGAAAATTAAACAAATGATTTCCTAAATGTATAAAAATATCACAAGAAATTCTCCTTCAAAATAATTTTATGCCATAACGTTAACAATTTAAAAAAGGTTAGCATGTTCTGTGTATATATTTCCTTAAAAACTACTATATATATATATATTACATGTTGTTAAACATGCTGTCTACTGAAACATTTATTAAATAAAGTCATAAGTATCAGCATGATTTATGTTAGTTATAAAGTAATAACAAAGTAATCCAAAATAAAATTTATTATGTTAAAATCCTATAGGAAATTTATTACTATGTAGCTTTTGGATATTCAGAAAATCCTTTAAAAGTATAAGCCTTTAAAGACTTTTATATTTTAATTGGATTAAGAGTTTTACTTCTGTGTTCTGAACATAATTTTTTATTATTCAGCTTATTTTTAACACAATTCCAAATGACACCAAAGACAAATTTTATTTTCCCAAAATTTACTTTCTTCTTGAACGCTTGATAAATATTTTATAACATTTTTAACTCTCTGATTACGTTTTGTTCGTATACAAGGGAAGAATATATAAAGTATTCAATTCTCAGGCAAAAGCAAACATTTAAAAGAAAAGTGCGTTACATTAATAATAAAAAACGGAAGCGTTAGAAATTACTCTATATTTCTATCTGTTATTTCCGAATGATTTCAAATTTATTCAGGTACAGATAATCAATAATAAGTATCTTGCGATCATTTACAAGTATTCAAGTAGAAATATTTATTATTATTTAGTAATATTTAAGGAAGCCAATTCCATTTTTGTATGGTGATTTCTTTTAGTATTGT